>JANLJB010002301.1:0-12593 GCA_026212285.1 Bursera cuneata | reverse complement strand
CTTTTTAAAAAGATTTAGGTTAGCTTTGGAGGCCAAAAAAGAAGAGAAAGATATGAACAAGTGGCAAAGTTCAAATTTTTGTTCCTCACTTCCCCAAGAAATAAGCAGGTGAAACGAAATAAAGTGGCGATGGAAAGATTAAAATAGAAATATTAACATAGAAATATGTGAAGGTTGAAATGAAACATATAATAAATTTGAAGTGGCAATGCAAGATAACAATGCGACAAAAATAAATTAAAATTAAAAGACTCATGAAGACAAATCAAAGAGTTATAAAGGCCAAAAAGAAGCTTCATCATCTATCACGTGAACGTTTTGAGGATGAGACACCCTCCAAGCCTATGAGATGAGTGCAATTGTAGAATACAAACATCTTGATTTTGAAGCTCGTGGAGAAGAGGCTGCTTCACTCTTTGTTGAATTTAAAAGGAGAAAAAGACAATTTCTAGGCGGCCACATGCTAATTTTAATTTTGAGATTGGATTGTGCTCATTGCTTGTGTCGCTTGTGCACATATTTTGCATAAATTTACTGTTAATGTTCAAAAAGACAAACTTATGAGATTTTTGGACAACATTAGATTGCTATATGGATCTTCCACTCAAGTTAATGTTGTCCTTTCTTATCAAAATTCCCAAACCAATTAACTGTTAAAGTGGCATATAAGATTGCCTTTCACGGAGCATAGGAACAGTATGTGCCTAATTAATTGAATTGAGCTTTTGATTATTAGTATAATTTGTAAAGAGCCACTTTGGTTCTGATTTTCTTTTACTACTTTCGTTAATCTACAATATTGAAAGAGAGGTTTCGATCTTGGATGTTACAATCTACACATCCTTTATCAACTAAGCATATTTTCTTGCTTGGGAATCTACCCAACAATCGAAGCAAGATAAATTTGACTTTTCATTGTGCTACTAATCATTTATAATATCCACAAGAGATGTAATCATATTTTTCAATTTGGATGTTACTTTCATGGTTTCTTTTCTTGAAGCTTGTTACTAGATTATAAGTGTTAAGAAAATTTCAGACGCAAAAAAAATGGATTTGGCATTTATTCTCAAAATATTTGCATATAAATAACATAAACTCGTACCCCTAGCCAAGATTTTAGAAGAGAAAAAGAGGTAAGTTACTTATCTATTACGAGAGAAAATCTACCCTCTAGCCAAGCTATTTGGGCCAACTCAAGTATTATACGATTAAGGACAGGAATTTCCCATGTGAGAAAAGATGAAAATGTCCTATCTCATTATATATTCATAATATAATCATATATAGTTATATTTTGTTCAAATCGTAACACTAGATTTGAGCATACCAAACAAGCTGTATAATGGTGATCACCAGCCAATGAATTTAATCATATGCTCTTTAACATTAGCTGCAATTAATCTAATTTATCGTGTAAACAATGAGATGATTATGCTTGTCTAAAAAATATGAGAAATATATACAAACAAAGTCCACTTAGTGCTTGAGAAAGGAGTCTCTANATAATGTCCCATCGCCATCCCATTTATCTTAATATAAAGCTGTTTCTTTTTTTTTTTAATCGAAAATATAAATTGAACTGTTATAATTTATGTTATTGGGTGAAGGCTAACAAATGTTATGTTGAAGTAGAGTTCAAATTATGGCCACTGGAAGATGTAAAAGAAGTGAGGCCGTGAGTTTGAGAGATGTAAGCATACGAACAGAAATCAAGAGAGTAACATAATAGAAATGCAAAGTAAATAGCAAAGTGAATATATAAGTAGAGACGAGATGAGGGATTGAGAGAAATGGATTTGAAAGACTTCGTATTGGTTTTTTACATATCGTTACAAAGGCTAGGAGAGGCCAATAGAAATAAGTCATTCTAATGCCAATGAGAATCTGCCAATTTACAAGCCAATAACAAGTTGCCGAAGTTGAGCCAATAAATGGCTGACACCAACATTGCTTCAACGGGTGGAAATCCATCATATTATATTATAACGTGAACAAAAGTCTTCTTTGCATAATCATTAAGATGTTTTTAATTAGTTATCAAGNATACTTTTTGAAGTTATAAATATTGAGACTAAAATTGATCCTAAGATATTTTTATCTGATTATAGGAATATTAATTAATTTTCCCCTGCAAATACCCTTTAATACAAAATGCAATCATTTCAGGATACAGAACTTAACCCTTTTCCTCTTTCACATTGTCTTCAGTCTTTCTCTAACCAACAAATTAAAGTTAAGAAAACAATTTCGTATGTTCTGCAAGCTTATCTAATTTCTGCATCTCTTCTCAATATGCACTTAATGTGTTTCCTATATATACATTGGAGCTTCTATCATGTAGAGCCTTAGGCTTCATTTGATGGATTAAATCCACAATTAATAATTAAATAACTATAGTAAAGCATGTTTTCTCTGTTGACAACTACAATTTTTTATTCGTATTTTATCAAATACATATATGATTTGCAATTGTTTCTAACATGTGAACATACTAGTTTGTAAAACATATAGAATTAATACNTTAAGTTCAGTTGCTAAAAACAAATGTTATATCATCCAGATTCATAGGTTTACATCTATTAAGATTTCAGTTAAATCAAGATCTATTTAGACTTAATTTTTTTTTTAAATGCTTTAACAACCCTAGTCTGAGAGTCTCCATCTTTTAAGGGAGTGTTGCATGTATTTATTAATATTATTTTCATGCAACTAGACTGATTGCAATCTACGTAATGCCCAATAATAATCCGATTCTTGTGGCTCCTAATTAAAAGCAATATTTTTCCTAATTTGATCCCGAGGCAGATCCTACTGATATATATTAATTAATTTATGGTTCATGATCGAAGGTAACTGTAGAGATTGAAAAGTTTATCTTAATCCATTTGGCTCCAACATTTATCGTTTTATTAGAATCAAATGCATAAATATAATATATTATGAAGTACCACGCTTGTACCATGGATGTTACATGTTCATGCATATATAAAATCAAAGTTTCCCAATATGACAAGTGGGTGTTAATAGTAATTTTTTGTGCTTTGTTAGCAATGTTGATGATATTGTAGAGACTTTATATACATAAAGTTTCCAAATTATATTAATAAAGGAGCTTTTTTTTTTTTTTTTTAATTTTAATTTTCTATAATTAAATTCTCTTTTCGAGGGACCAGGCCAGGTAGATCAGCTACAAGCTAAGCATGAAGAAAGTGATCTTGATTAGATTTTGTTCGTACAGGAAGGATTACTATATGGATTCTTATCTTATCGGTTGGATTTTGGCAGGAGATTGTGTTTGTTGTTGTGTGTTGGGAAGCACTATTGAAAAATAGTGATGCATGATAATTGATGTTGTGGTTGTTACTAATCCATATTAATTTGGATAAAATCTTAGTAATTTGCTCACCAAATTTCATTTGAAACCTTAATTTTGGATAATTTAAGTTGGCCTTTGAAATTATACGTAGTTCGATTCATTTAGAAGTCTGAAGATCGAGTTACCTTTAAAGGAAAAAGGTGGAATAGAAAAGTTTTAATTAGAATAGAATCATCGATCATCCATACGTTTATTTTCTCTTTTATTTAACTAATAATCATCGCTAAAATAAGATATTTATAATAAATGTATAAATATGATAAAATTATGTTAAATAGATGCATAGATAACATAATACACTTATCCTATTAATTCCGTTCAAATACATATATAAAATCGAGAATGATTACCGCAATTCTTACTATATGTTACATCTTTTGAAAAAAATAACCTCTTGATTCTTATAAATAGTGAATTTGTCTAGTAAATAAGAGTTGTGTCATGATTCATGACAAGTGCACATCCTTGTGTATTTCAAAAGTCCGGAAAAATGAAGGAAACAACAAACATATTAAAAAGATAAAGTTATGCCTTTTGTGAATGATTTTTATTCTTTATTAAAAGAATGAGGTTCAGCCGTACGTTCAATTCTATGAATCTATTTGCCTCACCAAGGAAGAAAGTAGCTAAGAGAGCTAGCTCAGCACAAATAAGACAAAGTGACCCTCGCTATCTCATCACCAGTCGAGTGGGTTTTGATTTTCGATATAGCTTTTTCGTAAGCCTTTTTTCGTGGCAAAATTTGGCTAATGGCTTCCTACCTGTTGTTGGCAAAACTTCTAGCTAGCTACTTGTTCTTGAGAGTTTAAAAGGCCCTAAAATTAAAGATAGTGATCGATAATGCTATTAAAGGTTTACGTACATCTGCTTTTTGTCTAATGATATTCTTCTACTTTAACTTTCTTTGTAAGTGCTTCTTTAACAAAGTGTTCCTTACAACTGGTACATCTGCATATATTTAATAAAAATGAACTTGTTTCAATGCCTTTGCCTTTGTATGTTTCAAACAAGACAATCCATCTGTAATTGTAAAATTACGTTATTGGAGATAGTCAAATGTACATTTATCCTATATGTTATATTCTCCTTGGATTTTGGGGTAATAAATATTAAACATCATACAAGTTGTCCTTCTCTGCTTGTAATTTAACACATGATCTGAATACAAACAATGTCCCCAAAAAAGATAAGAAAATTAACTGATAATAATGGTCAAGAACGCTTAGGTTTTCCACAGAAATTATAAGTTTGCCTTCTCCTTGTTCAATGAACAAAGAATTAAATATTCTTATAGAGAAAACAAGTAAAAAGATTGCAGTGGGATACCTGGGGCCCTCTTCCAATAACTTAAAGTAACAGTCCTTCTGAAAAATTATGCACACTCAATTTATAATTATTCATAATGACAAAGTAATCTATTTACACATTGAAACTCCAACATAAATCAACTTAGGAAAGTGCTTCAATCAACTTCTGATGAGTTTGAGAAAGAGAACTCTAAAGTCATCAGTAACTTCTGATGAGTTTTTCTTAAAGCAAAATTTTCAGGATTCAAGTTGCTGAATCAAATTGCTGACTATGCAGCCCTCTCTATTTCCTTGCTTGCTATGCCATATCATACCTTTATATATTTACAATGAAAAGTTGAGGAGATAAATATAACGCTTAAGTTGTCACGTAGCACCAGCCCCAGAGTAATGAACTTTTTCTGAAACGCTAGAAATTGCCTTCCTAAGCTAGCTATGAGCAGCAGCATCTTTCCTGCTAAATTTTCTGCAGCTATAGCTCAAGCTGTTTGATTCCCTTATCTCCAATTATTCTCATGTTAATTTGGTGAATTGTAACTCTGAATCTAACTTAACTCCATATAAGTCTTTTCCATGCAGATTCTAGCTAGTTTGAGCTTGATGACCAAATAAATGTAATCAATCTAGAAATTCAATTAGCCGAGTCCTCCATAATTCCGTACCATACCTTCAGGTTCCAGTGGCCTAATGCTCACTGTTGTTTCAGGCACTGTCGTGGCTGGTCCTGATGAGCTAGCCTGGTTACATCCCACTATCTTCTGGCAGGTTTCAATCAGGCAATGCCTGCAAGTTGGACAGGAGGAATGTGATCTAAGCCATTTATCGATGCAGCGAGCATGGAATCCATGGTTGCACTTGGGCAGGAGGCGCACACGCTCACCAGGTGCAAAATCTGATAGGCATATAACACATTCTGTGTCCAAGCACGGCAGGTTCAAATCTGCTGAGTAACTTACCACAGGGAAAGTCTTCAAAGCTTTTTGCTTGATTCCTGTGTTGGCTAACTGGGCCGGAGAGTTGGCTGCGCCAGAATCAGAGTTACCAGAGGCTGCAAAACTTGAACACCTTATTATACACCTTATAAGAGAATTTAACCCAAGTGAGCAAATCAAAGCGCACAGCAGAACTGACAGGACCATAACAACATTTGAGTCAAAGCTGTTATTGACAGGAGAAGTAGGAGGAGCAGCAGCAGCTAGGGCTGGCTGTTGGCTAAGGTGTTTATATAGAAGTAATTTTCTCGAGTGAAAATTTCCAAGAAAATCTTGGAACAATTGAATGGATGCAAAAGAGGTTGTTGACATGTTCAGAGAGTTGAGAGACTTCCAAGTTTGAGTTACTTGTTGGAAATGACCTTAATTATTAGAAGGGTCAAGGGGATTATATATAGGACAAGTTTAAGGAGTTGAAAAGCCAGTAGACCGATGATAATTTCTTTCATTCTATATATTATGCTATTAACAAAATGGATCCTCCACTGAGCCTTCGACAGATTGTATAATTATTTGCTTTCTGATCAAAATGGTTATTTTTCCACTTTCTGTTACTGCAGAAAGTGGCAGTTGCTATCTATGAATCCATATCGATATCTCCAACCCACTACCTACCACAAAAGTTGATCAAGAACCTTACCAATTTGAGATGACATTGGAAACCATGTTTCTACCAAATTGAGGATGTTATTACTTCAATTTTTTTATCTGGGATATGTGAATGTAATTAATAACCCAGTTTTTGAGTCAGCCTCAACTCCAGTTAAGGCTCATTGAGTAAAACATTGTCAGCTCACAACAATTGAGGCCAGTTGCATGAAAGCCAGATAACAGTCAAGTTACTTCTTCAGTATCTAGAAGAAAATTAGCATAACCTAGATACAATCTACATAGCTACCTGGTACTTTGCTACAGAATGCTTGTGATTTGAAAAAGTAGATAAAAACTTTCTGTGGGAATTGAACGACTCTCAATTCTCCATTTCATCAAGTACTGTGACACTTGCAGCCCATCAGTAAAAGTAAGATTTTCTTAGCTTAGTGTTATGTTCGTTGATTCTGCAAGAGATTATATCAAGCCGTGATCTTTCTGTCCATGCCAGCTGTTTAGCTTTAATTAATTTACTGAAACTTACAGATTTACAAAATCTAACTACCTTCTCCTTGTGGTTCATAAATCATAATCAAGGCAATACTATACACTAATAAATCTTGGAGAATATGATATCTACTATTATAAAACATGAGATGGAGAGGTCAATGATTTGATCTCAATCTATCTGTGCATGCACTACTGTTTGTAATGGCTTCAAAACTATCTGTATGCGAACGTAATTAAAGTACCTAGCTAGCTTACAAGATTGGATAATATAAATTAATGCACAAAAGGTTTCCCAGGAAAACAAGTGGACGATTAATTGTTTTTTGCAATTTGTTTAATCTTCCATTATAATAGAGAACATCATGTATAGGCTAAGCTAAAAGCAAGATTAAGAAGTATAGAAGTTGCTGTTGCTGTTTTTGCTAGCTAGAAGTACCATTACTGCTTGGATCTATATCTTTCGATGGGCTGGATTTCACTAATAAATCGACCCCTTCTGGTCCCCCCACTCAGAGTCAAAGAAAGTGAGTCATTTTGGCTTCGAAATAAATTATTTATCAAATTAACAAGTTTGTAGCACATGCAAATGCAAATTATTTCTGATCCCACATTGTAGTGTCTTTAGTGTAGTGATCCTGGCCTTATCACTTAGCAGAGAGAATGGCCTGGAACATAAAGTGGAATCCCTGCTATGCTAACAAGGAAAGTTTGGATTAATATCAATAATATAACACAAGAAAATGGCATTGGATGCCAACATAACATATGCTTGGAGAATATTCTTAACTAAATTTCAAACACTACTTTGTATGGTCAAGATTATCACATATATAAATTGAGTTGTATAAATTTATATGATTAAAAGGGTAATCCTGAAACAAGTTCAGAAAGTGAAAAAGATTATGACTAACAAACAAGGTTAATTTGTATGTATATCACACACAAGCGATTTTATTATAACATATTGGGTGTGGAAGTGATTATTTTTTAATTACTTAGTTGGGTTAATGAAAGCAAAAGTTCAAAAATTTCCCATTGAAGCTAAAAGTTCATTTGGAGGCAATTGTGAAGTTTCCCTGAAGTTTCGGAGAAATTATATAAGCAATTAAATTCATATAGGAGACAACCAAGTGGGCTTCTCTCGCATGTCCTCTAATCAAAGATGACAAGTGGAAAGTGAAAAGGCAAAACAAAGTGATGAGGGAAGGAGAAATTAGTATAATAAAGAAAAGGTTTCAAAGATGCAAATCATCCAAAAAGCTTTGAGGATCCATGAATCACGCTCTCATCCATTGTTTGTTTTGCATCAAGAAAATGGTTTTCCTTTGAGCAAAATCATGGCAGCATGGACATAATTGCTTTTAATTTTGTTATTTCAATTTACTCAGTTTTTATATATTTTTATATTTATTTATTTATTATTATTATGTAATTATAACTTAACTTTTCAATTATTTGGATAATAAATCAATAATTATAAACGAGCGTTAAAAATAAAAATTTGTTAAAAATAAAAATTTGAGTTATAATAATTAATCTTTTTGTTAATATGTATTTGTTTGTTGATGATAGATTAAAGTGCATTATGAAAAAATGAATCTATCCCAATCTAACCTATCTCATAAATATCCAACCCATCTCATCAAATTTTAAGTTAATAGGTTAAGGTAGGTTAGAAGTTATATTTAATTTGGGTTAGGCTGAGGTTTGACCATTCAAATCCAATATTTTATCATTCATATATTTTATATAGATTGAATGATGATTACTTAATTGATTTTTTTTTAAGATATTTTTGTTATTGTGATAATAACTTTACTTTTTTATTGGGTTACGCCCAAAATATCTTGTGTAACCTAAGTGACTCAATCTGGTGAATCGGTCATATTTTCATGATGTCAAAAATAAGTATATATTTTCATTTTTCTTTTTGTTTCAATTAAAATTTCCATACAATTAACCATTGATCCATTTATTTTCTACTTTCTTTTGTAAGTAATTCTTAAAATTATAACACATCTTAAATAAAATTTTAATATATAAATGAATTATTATTAAAAAAATTCTTTTAAAGATACATATAACTTTAATAGTATAGTCCAAACAAAGATGGGGATTCCCCTATTAGGAGAATTATGAGAGTAGCAAGATAATCTCATCTTCTTATCATCTAATTATGATTCAATGTAGTTGAAAATTTCCTCTTTTAAATGATTATCTCACTAGATTCTCATAAATATATCATTATAATTAAGTTTTTATCCATAACAACAATAGAGTATATTATGTTTAACGTTTTTCATCTTTATTGAACCTCCTTGTTTTATTTCCTTTTAAGGCTATGTCCCTCGGTGTAAAATTCAGCGTTAACATGATCTTGTGTTTCAAGGGCACAATGCACAAGATCTCGAGGAATAGTTGAGGTAGGCGCAAGTTGATCCGAACACTTCAGTTATAAAAAAAAAAAATTTCATCTTTACGGATTTTTTTTTTAATTTCACATAAACATTCTTCATAAATTAAAAATGTGTGTACTTAAATTTTGTCAACAATATTACTATCTACTTAATTCCAATTATACTCTCTTTTTCTTCACCAAAACCCACTTAGCAGAAGACTTAGAATGTGTCATCTAATAGATTTTAACAAAGATAAAAGATCTAAAAAAAAAAAAAAAAAATCATCTGAAAGTTGACCATTTCGTTCACATCAAACCTTCATCATGGTTGGCAACGTCAGACCAGATATGGCAAAGGGATACAAGACCAACCTCCTTGGCAACACAACACAAATTGCTCCACCTGTATTTTGGTGACCAATTGATAAAGTTTTTGATCTACCAAATGGATATATGGAAAGAAACAGATTACTCTAGGTGTTCATCAAATCTAATTTGTTAACTGAATTAAGCCAAATGATTTGGTTTTGTTTAAATCTGTGTACAAAACAAGGAAACAAGTAATGATAACCAAGAACCACCAATGTAGTGCTTCAAGCATCTTAAGGTGCTGTAGGTGCATGCATTTTAATCATACTTGACATGAGTTGATCTCTTCTGGGTGCATTCCACTTGTTGCAAATGATCTGACAGAAAGGAGGAGCACCCGTATGAAAGTTCTCCATTCCACCAGCAGACTTTATATTTCCAAGGCTTGAAAGCATTTTGAAAAATATGATAAAGCTTTCAGATTATGAAATTCATGTCTGTAGTAAAACATATTAGAAGCCTAGTAGAACTAGCATCTGGTATTCAATTCAATCTGGTACTCAATCCAGGTCAGTAACACAACCATAAGGTGCAAATTTTGGGCTTAGACAACCAAAAAATCTATATTTAACACTTCACAGTTAATCAACAAGCACGTTCAATGTACAAAAAAAGTTCACTCTGTATGCCTACCTAGCCCCATTTCAATAATCACAATTTTCTCACCCAAAAAAACCAAAAAAAAAAAAATTATAAACAGTAGGTACATTGAACTTTTACTGCATACACTAAAATTCTATATCATGGTTGTTTTAATGGGGCAGGTTTCACAAATGAGAATTCATCTTCATTGCTGGTTTCTGAATGATGGTAGGATTCATGTATTTCAGTTGCTCTATCATCATGATCCACAGTTATAACCAAGTTGCTTGTTGTTGGTGTCGGTGATAATGGATCAGCTTCAACTTCAGATAGCTCAATGTCGTCATTGTTGTACGAGCGGGTTGAGTGACCGGTAGTTTTGAAACGATGCAAGGTGTGTCCAGAAGAAGAGTACAGTGTTGAAGGACTTGGGCTTACATTTCCACCTAGGGAGACGGTAGGGGTCTTTCCTCCCTTGTGTTTTTTTACAGCCATGTGCCACTTCTTAAGCGCCTTGGATGTTTGTTCTTCGAAGACTGATTTCTTCATGCGTGAACCCATCTGCAAGTATCCACCATAGATGTTTCTAGTTAGTTCAATCATATATAACTTGTAGAACAATAAAATGAAAAGGAACAGGAAAACAAAAGAAAATTACTAAGCTCCAGCAATATTGCTTAGTCTCAAGAGATTGCTCAAGGATTTACAAACAGTATGTATATGCTATGGGGCATTTGAAATTGGAAATTATTTTATTTTTTCTAGAAAAAAGTTTCTGTATAGTTACATATTTTCATGGTATTCTACTTTTTACATAAATAAAAATATAAGTACCTGAGTTACAAGGGCATATAGTGGAAGTGTGATGTAACTGCACAGAACTAAGACCACAACCCTGTAAAACCACAACAAAAATTCAGCCCACGAATTCAAGGCAACAGAAAAAATTCCCAACTTAGGGTGATTAAATTAAAAGCTTCAGTGGTATCATTTTATCGGATGGCTTATTGTAATGTTAACGAGTAATGTCATCAAGGACATAGCATGTTTGTTTTAAGCATCTGATTGAAAGTATCCTTGTGTCGTGTAAAGGGCATGATGGATCTAAAGGTCATGCATTTTTATCCGACAAATTTCTTTAAGCGCCTATTCCTATTATGCAGGAGAAAAAGATTATGGCTTACCCTAAAGAAACTTTTATTAATGCAAGCTTGATGTTAGCGTGGAAGCAAGAGTTCAACCCAAAAGAGTACTGCACAGAAGAACCCTTGTTATACTTAAGCTAATATACTTCCAATGATATAAAGAAGAGAAATTGAGAAGCAGAATCCAATATTAAACAGTATAGCAGGCAGAGATGGATTCATTACCCATATCCACAAGAAATATGTGATCTGGAAAGCATTCTGCAAAACCAAAAAAGCACAAAAACAAAGAAGGGTTTATTAGTTAGTTACCAGCAAAAGTATACAAACGTAAGAAGTAAAAATATAACTGTTCAAGTTGCCATTTTAGTGATTGATACAGAGAGAAAGTAGAATAATCAAATAGCTATGAGCTATATAATTAAATTACTCTCAGAATTGATCAACAAATCAAGGATTAAGTCCCCCTCTAAGATTTTTTTTTTTGTTTTTTTAATATATAATATGTAAGTTATAGATTGAGGATAAAACTAGTTCTCTGATGACCTGAGAAGATGAAAAGGCTGCATCGAATTCAATAGATCCAGCCACTGATAAGGGCTATATAATCCAAATTAATCTTGATTGAAAGATCTCTAAGTGAAGAAAGAGAGAAGCTGAAGACCAAAAACTTTGGCTTTTGAACGTTCAACTTATAAGAGGTATTTATTTAGCATAATCTACATATTGCAAGCAAAAGAGTCTGCAGCAAGCATTAAGCTCTCTGTTTTGGTCTTAGTTTACCCCAAGTTATAGGATGAACAAGAACATTGAATCTTGAAATTTTAACCAATGTTTTTCATTCTAATAATAGATATTAATAAACTATCCGTTGAAAAGGAGGTACTTCCATACCTGAAACAAAGCGAAATGAATGAGTTGAAGCACCAACCCAGGTCTACCAAACCAAAAGTATTGGTCTGAGCCTTTTACAAGAGGTAGCCCTTGCACCACCGCATGTCTCTCTTTAATTTCAAGAGCCATCTTTGTCAAAACGGATTGAAGCTCTGTTCCAATTGCTAAGATTATCTGCAGCCAATAAATAGTCAGTATTTTGAGTCTTTCAATAAATCTAGATGAAAGGTTACCGAGAATAGATTTCTTACAATCAAAGGAATCAAGGATACCCAAAACAATGCTTGCCATCCTGAAACACATGCAATATATATTAATTGACTACACTAACAGGTAACTTAATTTGTAATCAAAGTCATTTAATTGAAGAGGACTTCTTGAGGAAAGATGCCTCACCATTAACACTTAGAAGCAAGAAAACCACAA
>JANLJB010002300.1:20892-32269 GCA_026212285.1 Bursera cuneata | reverse complement strand
TTAATTTCAATTGAGTTATAAAAAGGATTAAGAATACTTTTACAATTCAAATGAGTGTGGATCGCCGATCCCTTAGTGTCTTTTACTTGAATTAATTTTGTTTGGTAATTTCTTCTCTAAAATCAACCAACATTCCATTTACATTTCCTTTGCTCTTGGATTTTGGACATTGAAATAAGGACCACTTCATCTTAATAAAAATCTCCCTGTGGATACGGTACTTGGACTCACCGAGGACTATAATTAAGACAACCTACACTTGTGTATTACACTTTCTAAGATGTAGCACAACACAACCCAGTAGAAATTTCAAACACTATACAATTCTATAACATTTTAATAAAATGCATGCACCAAATAAAATACACAACACATCCAGCCTAATCATTTCATTTCCTCTTTTCAACAAACTCGTTGAGACCCATGTGACACCTCTGTACATCTCATACATGTACAACCCAACCATTAATCCATAACTACCCTTAGATCTCGTATCTTGACAGGCTCATCTAAGGGTCCTTTCATATTTCAGCACTAGCTACCAGCAACTCTATATCAATTTTCTCCCCTTAGGTCCCAAATCAACCCGAGCCCACCTAAGGGCTAACTACTATAATCGTACCACAAGTGTTTTCTTTTAAATCCCGGATCAACACGGGCCCATCTAAGGCCTAACACTCAATACTATATCACAGGTGATTCCCCTTAGGTCCCGGATCATCGCGGACCTAATTAAGGCCTAACAACAAAAACCATATCACTAGTGACCTCCACAGATCTATCCCGTATCACAGCGGGCTCATAGATCAATCCCATATCGAAACAAACTTTACAAATCTATCCTGTATCACGACAGGCTCATAGATCTCCCCCATATCAAACAGACTCTACAGATCTATCTCGTATCACAGCAGGCTCATAGACCACTCTGGTACACCACTTGATTACAGTGTATCAGCTGGTCAGTCCGCACATCATTAGCAAGTCCTCTCGAATTCCTGTATATCGGCTTGGCCAATCCAGGGTCTATCCACACAATCTATACACGCCTCACTCATCATATCTGTATAACCCCAATTCCTAATTCCATAACCTAATCACATGTATCTCACGTCTCATCTATCCCATCACATGCGTGCACACATGAATCATCCGTATCCATCCATCCTAACGAGCGTGATCACGTATGCTTGGTCCTGTATCATAACTATCCCGACATGCATGGTCATACTCACGTATAACCCGTATCTCACCCATCACATCATAAGTGTGCACCTACGTATAGTCCGTGTCTCGTACGTCCCATTTACTCATGGACATGTTCTATGACACCTCCCATGTCTCAACCATCCTGTAACGTACAAGCATTATATTGCCCATATCCTATCCATCTCATCCCACGTGTACACCCGTACACCGTGTCTTATCCATCTCATCACGTATGTTCGTACACACATATCACACCTTTTACATATTACCCAATCACACGCACCCCTATCCATAACTTGTACATGCGCATCAACTTAACAACTCATTCACTTATCCGTATACCACGTACCCATAATCCATTCCAGCCTCACATCCCGGCTAGTCGCTCATTTTGGTAAAACCTTATACACGCACCTAACACCCCAAATCCACTAATTCATCTAACGGCCTATTCGTTAATCATACACTTTCTATTCCCTAAGCCACAACATTAATTTAAATCATATGCACAACATAATGTAATAGAAAAGTACAGTCAGAAACCTTTGTCTCGATATCTGAACCATCGTCCCTTGGTCTCTTTCTCTCATCCATATCTTGATCGTTGTCCATCTCGGTGTCCCGGTCAAGTCTTCAGAGTCGTGGAATCACACACATGCAAACTGGAATCTGGAGTTAAATTGATATTTTACACTCTAGGGGTGTTATTACAAATTATAAACTAATAGGGGTTAATCTAAAATTAACCAAGTGGGGTGAAATTGCTAACTTGAAAACCCTTTGGGGTCCTGATGTAAAAACATATGGCAGAGGTGTATCTGCTAAGATCCAAAGCGTAGGAGTGTAAAAGAGGGTTGCATATGTCAAGCCTGTAAGCTGAGGGGCCGATTAATAATTATCCACGACAATCGTGAATCACATTCATTCATCGAAAAACTGATCGACGACAAGGAATAGGAAATGGAGGGAACCACTCGAACCGTCTTACTAAGAGGAACTGATCCCGACCAATGGTAGAGGCTGACGTCATCGGGAAGTGGCAGATCGGCTAACGGGAGGCGTTGGCTATTAGAGCTGATCGTTGACGATCCAGACGTCGATTGATTGATCAGAGGCCATCGTTGGATTCGTTTGGCTGAGAGGAGTCGATTTCCACCAGTGTCGGAGGTTGGCGACGTCAGAGTCGATTGGCTGAAAGACGACACAGATGAATATTTTTGGTTCGATCTACGGTGTTACTGACATCAGACGGGAAAATGGAGACCACCACAATGACCAGCAGGCTGAGACCTTTCCATAGCCACTAGCCATGATGGCTAACTCATTGGGAAGATGAACAGTCACCACGGCAATAGCAGTAATGGTAATTTTTCGCGAACAAGGGTGTCCGTGTAGGATTTTTGAATGTTCTGAGTCCTGTGTGTGTTTATATAGATTTTGGGATTCGGGGATCCATCTGTAAATTCTCAGATTGTCGACTTTCATGAATCCCGGTCCGAAGTCTCAGCATCTCAATGCCAACCCATCCTTATCTAATCCTTACTCACGTGACCCTCAAAATACGAACATTAGGCATTAAGGACAAAAAATCACCGTGCCCATTTAAAATTATGTTTTAGCCCAGAATCCTGAAAAATCTCAAGTACATCCAAATACACATACACATGATGTCATCACATCTATGTCATCCCATATACGTCAAATAGACAATTTTAAGATTTTTAGTTTTGAAATCTTTCACTTATACCCCTAGATCTCTGTTTCGAAAATCCAGGTTATCACAATCCTTTCTCCTTATAGAAATTTCATCCTTAAAATTTCATAACATATCTCGTCCTCTCACATCCATACTCTAGATGGGGACTCTACCACGTAAAACATCCGAATGAATATCCAATTCACTATAGTCCCAAGCATGTCTCGGGTCTAATTCTTAACTCCTCATCACTGGTATATACAACGTACCTGAATCCTTGTTAGTCACAATGGTAAAGCCAACGCTCAAACCACTACCTCAATCCATCTCAAGGTCCCAAACAACTCGAACCAACGTAAAATTGACTTTCCTGTCGACCCTGAGTCTCATTTCCTCGACAATTTCTAGAACCATCTAAACTCAATATCGTGGTTTCTTCCAATACTGCTCAACACAAGGGAAAATCCTCATGGTCCACCATAAAGGGCCTCACCTGTGCTATTCCAATACCCAACTGATAGTTCTCATAAGACACAATCCCAACAGTTTGGAGGTGATGGCGTGACCAAATCGATCATCGAAAAGTAATTCCTCACTTATCCCCTAGATATGTCAGGTAATATAGTATAAGTAAGGCTCGAATCCACAAAGACTGGTTTATGATTCTTCTGAGATAAACTTAAGTCTTAATTTCTAAATCCTAATTTTCCTAAGATGCAAAGCGGAATTTTTTATTTAATAAATGTAACTAAACTAAGAATCCAATTGAATCAAATGAAGAAAGCAATGAGACAAAAGTGATTGAAAGAATACTTTAATTAGCTAGACTCATCAAGTCAATTAATTTAATTATCCGAATTCAATTATTTGAAGAAGGAATTAAATCCTTCGTTAAGAACACCAGCTTGATGCATTCCATATCTATTGTAATGCATCCACCTATCATTCTTAGTTAATTAAAGGTAAACTTATTAATTAACCCTATCTTTTGAACAACCTAGAAGAACCCTTACTAAGTTTAATCCAATAGACGTAAAGCACATAGAAGGTATAACTGAACCAGACAAAACTTAACACGCGTGAATATTTAACCTGAGACTATGAATTACTTTGCAGCTGATCACTGTAAATTGTTACTAATACCTAGAATCCCTAACGATTACGTATTAAGAATCATATGTTAATAATGAATTGCCCAATCTGATCTCTTAGTTGTACACCTAATCAAACAAACAGGTAATTCAAGAATAATCACAGTAATTCACATTCATCCTTTGAAATCAAACACAAATAAAATGGGATAATAAATATAACTTCATTGAATCATTGTCTAACTACATAAAGTTTCTCTCAATCACAAAGAATTTAGTTACTCATGACAAAATTAAACAAAACAATAGAATAGAAGGAACCTATCAAGAATTTTATCAAGGCTCTAAGAAGATGATCTCCAATCTTGGCTTCGTTCTCTACAGTGGCGTTGATTTCTCCTTGATGGCTCTTCTCTTGTTTCTTTATAAAAACTCCTTAAATATGATATCCTAGGTTAGGTTAAAAAAGGGGGAAAAACTTGTCCTTTTCCCTAAAAATTATAAAACACGCACTAGGAATATCGGGACAACGCCACGGTGGTAAGCTTTTAGTGCCGCAGTGGTAACTCTCTGACTTGGAAGGGTGAAATCTACTCGGATAAGTTCTACAGCAGTCCTTCAATTATGCCGCAATGATAATTCTTTAGAATGTGGACCAATTCTGCACTCGGATCACTACCGCAGCGGTCTACGTCTACGCCACAGTGGTAGCTCTCGGGAGTTTACGCAGTAGCGGTTCCATATCTGCGCCACGGTGCTGAGCTACTGCCTTTAATAACACTATTTTGTTCTATTTTACTCTGTTTTAGACTTAAATCATGGTTTCTCTTGGAATTCTTCTCTTATCTTCAAAATTAACATAAATCCAATGAGAAAGACTTAAAAACTCAGCAAATGACAAGTATAAAGGTATTAAAATGACGCTAAAAATCAATCTATCAACTACCTCCACACTTAACCCTTTGCTCGTCCTCGAGCAAATTTAAGTCTAAACTGAAAATGAGTTCTTGAACCAAACAACTTCAGAGAAATGAGTAACTAGAGCACGAAGAACATAAGCACATGACCAATTGATTTTTTTTAGAAACAAGGATATAACTGCCCCTTTCTATAATACTCTGTGTGTGTGTGTCATGCAATCTCAGAGAAATCTATCAATCAGATCAGTTTATGCAATCAATTGTGTCTTAAGTTCAATACTCTATAGGCCTATTTTTCCTTTCTCTCTCCACTAATGTAGGATGACGAATACCACAAGATCAAAAGGGCTTTTTAAGCTTGTAATGTTTAGGTTTGATACATATTTATAGACCCAGACGGTCACTTCAACCCAAAAGATTTCTTTTATTCAACTCTTCTACCCTTTTTGTTATATCACAAGTCAAAGAACAATACCTTTTTTCTTTCTTTTTGTTTTTTTTTTTAGAATGGGATAATAGAATCATAATGAGGAATCATTCAAATGAACGTGCGCCTAACCACATATTCATCCAATTGCCCTTACCACTATAATGACTATAAAACCATTTTTTTTTTAAATAATATAAGACTAGAGAGAAGGTCAAAGAAAGTTCTTCCAAATGTTTTTCTTTCTTTCACTCAAAGCACACATTGTTCACACTTATCAGGCTTTAACAGTTCAAAGGATTGGTTGCAAAAGGAAAAATTTATGCTTAGGGGTTGGCTAGAAAGGTTCAAACGTTTAAAAAATATTCTTAATCCTTTCCCATGTCATATGTCACCTCAAGATCCATTCAAACAGGTTCTAAAGCCACTAAACATCTAGATTGCATTAACCACATAAACTTTCTCTATCAACAGAAATTTTCTTTCAATGTCAAGTAGTACACAGAACTTTCAAGTACTATAGTGATTAGCAATTACCATTAGAGAATACTTGAAAAACCAATCAACATATTTTTATATCTCTGAAATTCCTAAGTCACTCAAATCGAGGCTCATCATATGCTGCATACAGGTTCAAACAACCCAAAACTCTAAAGACTCTTGTGATTTTGAAAACTCTTCCTAACAGTTTATTCAAAGATTATCCTAAATGAAAAATCCTAAATTTATTTAGATTAAATAAAGAAAATAGAAAGTAAATAGAAAACTCCTTGGATCATTTCTTCTCTTTCGTCCTCCTCTGAGTCAGCGCCAGAAACATCCCATGGTCAGACAGTATCATGCTTTAGTTGATTTCTTGTCTTTTTGGTGCCATTCATAACACCCCCACACTTGTACTTGACTAAGTTAAGGTGGAGATGTCGCAAAATCCTGTGGAATGCCTTCTATAAAATGGAAAAATGCGGGGTCGAAAGAAATAAAATAAAATAGCAGGAGCGGATCCTAAACAGAAAAATTAAATCCTAATTCAAAATTCAACTAAACTACCACAATTAACAATAAAAACAAAAACACATGAGGGTTTTGTTGGGGGGGGGGGGGGGGGGGGGGGNCCCCCCCCCCCCCCCCCCCCCCCCCCTTTACCAAACTGTTTAATGTCCTCATTGTATGAAACAAAAAAGAAATAAAAGCAAAATAAAACAATAATACACAAGTCTGATAAGAAAAATAATAGAAACTAAAAAGATAATACAAATAAAAAATGTCAGACATCATCATCATCAAAGTCTATCTTATTTGTATTGCCGCCTACAGAAGTGTAAAAGAAGTAGGTACAGCTCACTCGGTGGCAAGGGAGGTGGATGGGATGGTCTAGCCTTATAGGTAGGGCCGGGCTCAGTACGAGCAGCGGTCTCCTGCTTTCGATGTATAACTATGCTGATGGATCGTTGAGTAGCCTGAATGCCATTAATAAAGAGTTAATAGAGAGGATGACACTGATCAAAAATGCTCTCTTCGGCTGCTGGACCGACTCATTGATACGCCATTGGACACCCGCCTGAGCACAAAAATGAGTGATCAACGATAGAAAAAACAAACCACTCTCTCCATAATCCAATGCATGGGTTATGGAATAGTACAATAGGTCACCGATATCAATCATGTCCCCTCTCATCAAGCAATAAAGAAGTCTGACTCTATCGATGGTAATCTCACTAAGATGCATCGTGGGGATCATCCTAGTAAAAAGAAAGTGAAGCCAAACTCTAGCATGCTGAGTTAGATGACAAGACTGTAGTAGCACTGGAACTGGCTTAGCATCCTGACTCATGTCCCAAGACGCACCTTCTACACATAAGAACTGTAATACTGCGTCTAGGTCAAAAGGAGTAGCTCGATGTAAAGCATACTCATCCACTAGGATAGGAGGCAGTTCATAGTATCGAGCAATAGTCTCCCTACCATGCGCTACCATTTTTCCCCTAATCCTCACTTCCGTCTAGTCTGGTAGACGACGTTCGCATAAAACTCTCGCACTACAGGCAATACAGTTGGACCGGGCTGAGCACAAAACTGGGTCCAACCTCTCCTCGTAATCATATCTCTAATCTCCTGAGGTACCCTATCATTAATGTCCAAACCCCTCTCTGGCACTGGGATCTTAGATAATAATGTGTTTGAGAATCACCGAAAGGCTTCCTTAGACACGAATCTAGACCTATCGAACGAAGATCCCGAGGTAGAAGCAACCCTAGCTCTTTTAGGTGCCATGGTGTCAAGATATAAACTAAAGTGACCTAGATTTAATTAGCCAACCGCAAAGTTTATCCAAAATATCAATCAAGTCCATAAAGTCTCAAAATTTATAATAGCCCCCAAAAACTTCCCAGTCTCACCAAATACACCTAAAAATCAACCAATCACACCAAAGTAATCCCAAATACAGATAGAACAGTAATATACAGATAAATCCAACTAATAAAAATGTCAAAATCATAAAAATATGAAAAATAAAATGGATAAAATATCAAAAATACCCTTTGCCACCGATGAAAACTAACGAGAAATTGGACCAGATTCTCCAAAATGATTCCTAAAAATCATAGATCGGAGCTTGAATTTGAGAGAAAGTGAAAGTTTTGTTACCGGTTTTTGCAAAAACTAAAGAGACGTGGTTCTCTTAATTCAAGTAATATCGTCGCAGCGGAAAAGTGTCCAGCTCCGCGGTGCAAATTAAATATCTCTAAACATCGTGTTGTTTCAATGTAAAAGATGCATAATTTTACTGCCTCTACCGCCATAGTGGTAGAGGGTTTTCTGCCTCAGCGCTAGTATTTTGCCTTGTTTTACCACTACGGCACTGAGGAATCTCCACCGTAGCTGTGAGTCTCTGTCTTCGAAACCAATTTCCATCTCATATTTACATCGCGACAGTGACATTTTTATGCCGCTGTGTTGAGTTTCTAACTTGTGAGTATTTTGCACAACATTCTTATGCTGCAGCGGTAATGTTTTCAGCTGCAGTGATGAGTTTCTGTTCTGTTCACCTGTTTTTGCACAAAACACATAATTTTGAGCTCTTTTTCAATAGCAATTTCGATGACAAGTGATGACCAACAATTTCTACATTCCTAATTATGCAAAAATAATTTAAAACTGGAAAAATAAATGAACAATAAATTCAAATAAAAACAAAAATGTTGGGTTACCTTCCACACAGCGCTTGTTTTATAGTCTTCAGCTGACTCAATTCGTCTCATCCTCCACCATCATCATGGAATTCGGTACCCTTATACCGCCAGTTCTGATGTTCCTTTACTTCATTTTCTTTCATTGGCTCAAATATATTAAACTGCACTATATCACCATCAAACTCCATAGTCAATGTCCTAGCAAATACATCAAGTTTAGTATATGACGTCCTTATGAACGGTCTCCGTAGGAGTATGGATGCCTGATTGGCGAAAATAGGGTCCTCCATATCCAGCACCTATAAATCCGCTGGAAATACTATGTGATCAACCTGCACAAAAACATCTTCCAAAATTTCTTTCAGATAAGCATTAGATCTATCAGCAAGTTATAGAATGACACTAGTTTCTTTTAATGGTCCTAGATTTAGAGATGCATAAATAGAAGAAGGCATTATATTTATTGATGTACCTAAATCTAGCATGACTTTATCAACACTCGTGTTTCCTATTTTGCATGGGATGGAGAAACTACCTAGATTGTTACATTTAGATGGTAGTTTTCTTTGCACAACAGCTGAGTCATTTGCTTCTAAACTTACGACCTCATTCCTTTTAAGTTTCTGTTTCCTCTTAATTTTACACAATTCTTTCATGAATTTAGCATAACGAGGTACTTGTTTAATAGCATCTAAAAGTGGAATGTTTACCTCACATCTATAAAAGATTTCATATAAATCACTATTATGCTCATCCTTCCTAGATTCTACTAAAGCTTGAGGAAAAGGAGGTACTGGTTTATAATCAAACAGAGGAGGGAACTTACGCTTCAGTATATCATCAACATCAGGAAAGATCTTGTGGTCAACAATGTATTTCTTTTTTTCTTGCTTCGCTGGTGCATGGGTTTCCTTAGTTGGACTCTCAACCTCCTTACCACTTCTCAAAGTAATCGCACTTACTTTTTCCCTCAGATTTGGAACTGTTTAAAAAGTAGTTTACTTGAACTCTAAGCTTCTAGCTGACTGATTGCAGAACCATCTGGCCCATCTGATTCTCCAAACTTCTAATACTAGCCTTGGTCTCCTTCTGAATCTACAAAGTGTTAGTTGCAAGAGATTTAACAATGTCTTCTAGAGACGTACTCGAAATTTACAGTTTGACTCGGTTCTGACTACAAGGGTACGGCTGTCTACATTGCTAGTAACCCTGATGATTTTGAAGTGTAGGCTGATTTGTTTATGGATTCCCATGACTAAAGTTGGAGTGATTCCTCCATCCTGGGTTATATATGTTTGAGTACAGATTGTACTTCCTTTGCGGCTGTCCAGGAAAACTACCCGCTGTATTCACTTGTTCAATAGGATACTCTTGAAGAGTTAGGCATATATAAGTTGGATGCCCTACTACTAAGCAAATACCATAAGCTTTGACTGTCTATACATCACCTATAGTAATTTGACAAACAAGAGATTATATTCGAAATCTATTGTTCAACAGAAGATACTTTTACCTCATTGACATGTCTAGGCTAAAGATCAAGCCTAGTATTGAATTGTTGAGAGTTGGCTGCCATGTTTACAATTAAATTCCGTGCATCTTCAGGAGTTTTATCTACCAGAGCTCCTCCACTAGCAACATCAATCATGCTCCTCTCTGTAGGTAGGAGGCCCCCATAGAAGTACTAGATCAGCAACTATTCACTAATCTGATGATGAGGACAGCTTGTACATAATTTCTTGAAACGCTCCCAATACTCATGTAAGGTATTTCCATTATGTTGCCTTATACCATAAATTTCCTTCCGAATGGTTGCTGCTCTTGAAGCTGGAAAATACTACTTTAAAAACAGTCTCTTGATCTCGCTCCAGGTAGCAATACTCCTAGGGGGTAGATAGTATAGCCAATCCTTAGCTGCATCCTTTAGTGAAAATGGGAAGGCTCTCAGTTTGATTTGCTCTTCCATCACGCCTGTGGGTTTCATACTTGTGCAGACAATATGAAGTCCTGTCAGATGCTTGTGAGGATCTTCACCTGTAAGACCATAAAACGTTGGCAATAGATGGATCAGTCCAAACTTCAATTCGAAAGTGGTGGCTACATCTAAAGTGGGGAAGGTAATGCATAGTGGATATTGGTTTAGATCTAGGTAGCAAATTAAAATTTCTAGAGATTTTAACTTAAGTAAAATTAAATCAACAATCATAAATGTTGCTATTCACCGACAACAAGGCCAAAATTTGGCATGACCAAATCGATCACCCAAAAGTAATTCCTTACTTGTCCCCTAAATATGTTAGATAATATAGTATAAGCAAGGGTCGAACCCATAGAGACTGGTTTACGATTTTTCTAAGATAAACTTAAGTCTTAAATTCTAAAACCTAATTTTCCTAAGATGCAAAGGGAAATTTTTGATTTAATAAAAATAACTAAACTAAGAATGCAATTAAATCAAATGAAGAAAGTAATGAGACAAAGGTGATTAAAAGAATACTTTAATTCGCTAGGAATTAAATCCTTCGTTAAGAACACCAGCCTGATGCATTCCATATCTATTATAATGCATCCACGTATCCTTCATAGTTAATTAATGATACGCTTATTAATTAACCCTATCTATTGAACAACCTAACAGAACGCTTACTAAGTTTAATCCAATAGACGCAAAGCACATAGAAGGTATAACTGAACAAGGCAAAACCCAACACGCGTGAATCTTTAACCTGAGAATATGAATTACTTTGCAGCTGATCACTGTAAATTGTTACTAATACCTAGAATCCCTAACAATTACGTATTAAAAACTCTAGGTTAACAATGAATTCCCTAATCTGATCTCT
>JANLJB010002300.1:7624-20842 GCA_026212285.1 Bursera cuneata | reverse complement strand
AAGACAACCTACACTTGGGTATTACACTTTCTAAGATGTAGCAATGCTATAGAACTGTATAGTATTAGAAATTCCTACTGGACTGTGTTACTCATCCCTTCCTCCATAGGTAGCCGAGGTCAGGAGTCTAGCGACGTGATCCAGAGCTCACGTAGAGAATCTCGGACAGTCTTAGGGATTGTGTTAAGGTAGACTGAGTGAGTCAGCTTTTATTTATTGTAAAAAAATTGCAACCCGTCATTTTAAGTGTAAATGTTTTATTCAAATCGTTTTATTTACGTTTGATATGATTTTATTTACTTTTATTTCATTTATTTACATAGTCACCCCTAGGATTCCTATATATGGGATTCCAGGTCGTGACAAAAACCATCGGGTTATGTCATATAGACATTCTTCACTAAGTTTTTGTTAAAAAAGGTAGTTTTAACATCCATATGTCATATCTCATAATCATGATATACAGCAATTACAAGCATAATCCTAATGGATTTAATCATGGCCACTAGAAAAAACATCTTATCAAAGTCAATTCTTTGTCTTTAACAATAACCTTTAACCACTAACCCGGTTTTGTATATCTATACATTGCCATCCATGTTCATCTTCTTCTTGAAGACCCATTTACACCTAATAGGCTTCATGCCTCCTTGTGCTTCGACCAATATCTAAACTTGGTTAGCATAAATGGAATTCATCTCAGATTTAATGGCTTCTAGCCTTCCCAAAATCGGTATCCAATATCTCTTCTTCATACGTAGTTGGTATGTCATCCTCCAAGAGGTTCACATCGATGTGTGGAGAGATGAGATATGCATATCTCTCAAGCTTTTGACGAATCTTGCCAGACCTATGCAGTTCTTATGTTATAGGTTGTGAGATGGTCACATCATCCTATGACTCCTTGGGTTCCAAAAGGGAAGTGCCTTCATTGGTCTAGCTCCAATTTTTATCGAGCTCAACTTTTCTTCCACTAGTTATTGTAGTTAATAATTCCTTTTCAAGGAAAACTGCATGAGGAGCAACAAATACTTTGTTCTCTTATGGATGATAAAAGTAATACCCTTTTGTCTATTTAAGGTATCCCATAAATAGATACTTTTCATATTTATGTTGGAGCTTCTAACTGTTAAGGCATTTCACATAAGCCTCACTACCTCAAATCTTTATGAAAGAAAAATTAGGTTTCTTTCCTCTCCATATTTCATATGGCGACTATCCAATAGATTTAGATGGAACCCTGTGTAAATAAATATCGTACTATTGATGGCATATCCCTAAAATGACACGAGGAGTTGAGTATGACTCATCATGGATCGGACTAATCCAATAAAGTTTGGTTTCTCCTTTTGGACATACCATTCAGCTAGGTGTTCCTGGCAAAGTCCACTACGAGAGAATCTCATTCTCTTTCAAGTGATCCAGAAACTCAGTACTCAAGTATTCACTACCACGATCTGATCATAAGGTTTTAATACTTTTACCTATTTGTTTCTCAACTTTAAGTCTAAACTCCTTGAATTTTTCAAAAGCTTAAGACTTGTGTCTCATCAAATAGACATAACCGTATCAAGATTTATCATCCGTAAAGGTTATAAAATATTCATATCTACCACGAGCTTATGTGGACATAGGCCAACACATGTCAATATAATAGGCCTAAAACCTCTGTAGCACATTTCCCTTTACCACTAAAAGGTGATTTGGGTATCTTACCTAGCAAACATGACTCACAAATGTCATATGAGTTAAAATCAAATATGTCCAAGTATCCAGTCTTCAAAAGAGTGGATATACGAGTCTCGTTTATATGGCCAAAATGACAGTACCACAAATATTTCTTATTTATATCAATTGTTTTGAGTCGTTTGTTTGATATATTATATGTGGAGTATCAATATTAGTATTAAGCATATACAAGCCATTGCTAATGTCTACTGTACAATACAAAATATCAACAACGACTTTGGGAGTTCGGAGTTGCCTCATACTGGTCTGATGAGAATTCCGTTTTTGTTTTCGCTTGTAAAAAATGTGGTTAACTATAAAAAAGGGAGGGAGTACTAGTTGAGACAGTAAAAGAAACTATGGTTAGAGCTAAATGATGACCCAGGGTTTGGGGTACTGATGGCCCATCCTTAGTGAGAGTGTCACATCCCTAAACCCCTTATACAGAAATCTTGTGAGTGAACTAATGAATGAATATGATAAAAATCAAATAAAAGTTTTAATGCAAGCCTTTATACATAAAATGTAATTATACATAATATCCAAATATATTATATAAATAAGTTAAATACATGTATGCATGCAAGGGTACATTTCTAGACCCTCTGGAAATCCTCTAAGTGAGCTTCAGAATATCCCCGCCTAATGTCTGACCTCTGGTACCAGTGAAAGGAAAGAGATAAGCAACACAACGTATTAAGAAATCTCACTACATACGGAAATCTAAACATTTTAATAAGATATAAACGAAATCATAGCATATTTCCAATTCTTTTACCAGATTCCATAACTCTATCCGTAACCATATACACGCAGGCCTACCTAAGGCCTAACACTGTACATATATGTCATGAGGGTTTCCCCTTAGGCCCCACGACACACGCAGGCCCACCTAAGGCCTAGCACTGTACACAGGTGTCACAAGTGCTTCCTCTTAGGTCCCACAACACATATAAGTCCACCTAAGGCCTAACACTACACACAGGTGTCACGAGTGCTTCCCCTTAAGTCCCACGACACATGCGGAAGTGCCTAACATGGAAACATTCACACAAAACACATAACTACGTTTAATATGTCTAAAATCCACACATGGGTACCAACTATCAAGACTCGTGCATAATTCTACACTGAAAACCCAAACTTCACGTGACCTAAATCTCATCACACATAATTATTCCAATCTCTACTTTCCTATTTCAATTATGCAATAAATTCTACAAATCTCACAATAAATCCTCATTCAATCCAACAAACCCCAAGTGGTATAATCCAAAATCCAACAAAATATAAACTCACATTCACCAATCCAATCAATCAAATGAAATAGAGATGTGTAGAAGTGAAATCTCTACCTTGGATTGAAGAAAGGAAGCCTTCCTTCTCTTTCTCTCTCTTCTCTCTTTTTCCTTTTTCTCTCTTCTTTCACATCTCTGCCTCGTTTCTCTTGAATGAGAACCTTAAAAAAATGATAGAGGGTTTATATAGAAAGTGGAATCTGGGACACGCTCATCATTTTAAAATCTTTAAATTTTTTGAAATCCTACTATGGTGTCGTAGCGTAACTTCATCTGTGTCATGGTGTAAAATTTCTATCTAATTGTGCCTTGGCATAAATTCCTTTTACATGGTAGTGCAAACTCTCTTACTCAACCGCACAACAGAGTAATTTCCATTTACGCCGTGGCACAAACTTTCTGTCCAACAATGCTATGGCGTAGATCACCTTTCCTGCGCTCATTTTCCTTTTCTATGTCGCGGCGTGAATCCATTTCACGCCGTGGTGTGGTTCTTCTGCCTTAGCTCCGAATTTTTCTAACTTATCATTCATATACTCATATACACACAGATTCATCCATAACAACAATACAACTATCAATATGAACAATCATATATATATACATTTTACTCCCAAATCCGAAAAAACTTTTGTACATACATTTTCATCTACATATACTCTTATACAACATCATAATTATATGTCATTCACATACATGCCAAATACATAGAAATTTCACTATTCACCAAAATCTTACAATTCTAAATTCTTAGGGTAATAGAGAGAAGCTTAACGAGCATAGTTTTTATCTGGGCCTAATCGTCATCGATGGCTCTCATTTAAACTTCAAAGTTATCCATGCCTTGAGTTTGTGTTGCTTTTTGCATCATTATGAGGGTAGTTCCCACTGACGTGATCCACTTGTCACACTCTATGTTAAACTAGTCTTTATCTTTTTCGCTCATGGTCATCCCATGCTAAAGAAATCACTAGGAATAACAAGGTTATCATACCTCTTAGCCAATACAAGGAACACAAGCTAATTGTCGCTTTCCTACAGACAGTGCCAAATGTTGTGGGAGTTGACTAACTTCTCGGTAAGGCTCTACCCACACTACTACTTCCTGGACCAAGAGCTACAAGCATAAAAATAAAGTCAAAGGATGCCAGGTCTTACACCAATGGTAACCCTCTGACGCTCAAGTTAGTCAAAAATGCACTTTGTTTTGGTACAAAGACTTGTAGGAGAGTATATAAGAAAATAATGGTTAATCGAAAAATCTTCGCCCTCCCTTAGATCTTCTCCGCGTTGTTATGGCGAGTGTTCTCAGTTAGCTTTTATCCTGCCCATCCAATCACTTGATATGTCATGATCATGGGGGCTACCGTAGTATGGTAATAATCTTTCAAACAGGCTATAGTCCTAATTTTTTGGTTGGAGAAGTTAGTGTAGATCGTGTCCTTTTTGGGCACCCTTTCCTGTTAGGTAATAATTGTTACCCTTTTTGTTTCCAATTTTGGTCCCAACTTAGTGGCGTAGCCTCTGATTATCCCTACTCAACAAGTTCAATTTATAATGGATGTTCCTGACAAGCGATTTAGTTGATCTAGTTTGAATGTCAGCTTGGTACGTGGTTTGGCCAGCATGATCTCTTATGTTGTTGGGTTTAGGCCTTAGATTCGGAAGGCACATAATCATGTTATCGAACTATCTCATTTACTCTTAAAGTGAATCACCAAGCGAGTCCTGGGTGGGCACTTTGGTCTTTTCTCATATTACCAAATATCACCCATATAAACATCATTCCTTTCCTTCTACATTTTGTTTGAAGCTTCTTCTACTTTGAAGGAGTTTGAGTTCCATCGATTTAAAACAAACTAATTAACATGTAATTGTTCATATGAATTTGAGTAGATTTTAGAGGTTTTAATTAGAAAAATCGAAAAACAATAAAAAATTTCTTATAAAAAAAAAAAGGAGCTATAAGGCAATAATGATTTTATTTTGAATAAAACCCATGTAAATGAAAGCAAACATATAAAATAAAAGAGTAATTTAGGAATCAAAGTGTTTTATTAAAACCGAACATTAATTTAAAATTTTATTTATATATTTTAGAATGGGGTTATCGAGATAAATAGCACGGGCTCTGTATCTCTATTGAATTATATGTTCCTGGTTGAAGTCGAACTTCATTGAAGGTAAATCATGAGGGTAGGCCTTCATTTATGCATTCACATGTCAAAACCTTGGAAGAGGCCCAAACTATTTTTCGAAGCATGATCGAGAAATTAAATCGGGCTTGAAATATGGGCCACCTTAAGTGGTTGTTTCAGCCTAATTATACTGCTATCCAATTCCTTATCCATTGAATCGAAATTCTAAGACAGTCTCAATCATCTCCATGGCAATGGCGTCTCTTCTCTCACTCTCTGCGAACCTTCCAACCTTACGCAGTTCACTCACTGTTCATTGTTCTACCCCATTCAAGGGAAATGTGACCAACTTAAGACCAAAATCATCTAACTTGTTTCCTCCTCTCAAACTCCAAAAAAACAGAACTGTCTTCAATCAAGCTGCTGCAGTTACCGTTTCAGCTCCGATTACAAACGCCCGGTTCCGTCTCAACAACCTTGGGCCACAACCGGGTTCAAGAAAGAAAGCAAAGCGAAAGGGAAGAGGGATTTCAGCTGGGCAAGGTAACAGCTGTGGATTTGGAATGAGAGGTCAGAAGTCGAGGTCTGGTCCTGGCGTTAGAAAGGGTTTTGAAGGTGGTCAAATGCCTCTTTATCGAAGAATTCCCAAGTTGCGTGGTATCGCTGGAGGTAATCATTTCTTCTAGTTCTTCAAATTTAAATTCAAATTCAAATTCAAGTGTAAATATATGTTCAACGTCACCCATGTGAGGATATGATCTATAAGAAAGAGTTTCGTTTGGGGAATTCGAATATAATGAATTCATCTGCTTGTATACAGCATCTGGAGGTGAAATTATCTCATCTTTCGTAGGGTCATTCAATGCAGTAGATCCTTGTGCAATCACAGTGCTTGCAATTGCAAGGATGGACATCTGAATGAGCATCCCTTTTAGTACTGGAAACATAATGTACTGATTAGAAGTAAGAATTAAGAAAATCCTATTAGTTTAAGTGCCTTTTTTAGGAAAGTCTTATTGGAGCTCTTAGTTGGTTCAAATTACCAATCTTTTTTTTTTCTTTTTTAATGATTAAAGGTGTTGTTCACAGATTAATTCTCATTAATTTTTATGTTTACATATTTTCCTTTTTGTTGGAGTCTTGGTGATGGATTTTGAGAGGTTTATCAATTTAGTTAACTTAGGTTTATTTTGTTATCTAATAGAGAATTAAGTTGAGCAAAATAATCAAAAAGGCAGGAAAAGATGTTTTAAATCATTTTATGCTTTTCTACTTCAACAGTGAAGATTAATAATTGGTGGTAGTGTGGACAATCTAAAGTAATTAGAAATAAGAGGATATTTTCGTAGTGCCAAAGCATCCACCATTTAAAGAGGTCAAAATTAATGGATAAATCAACACTTTGTTAACGGGAACAGATCTGGCCATGAAACAGTTTCCTTCAACTCCACTTTTATTTATTATTTATTTCCTGAAGTAGTCAAGAATTGGGTTTTGCCCCCATTTAGGTGTCATATATAGATTCATGGGGCATTGTAGTGGTGAAGATTGAATTTTATCTGACGCCATACAACTTATATCACCAGGATCTTTGGGTAGAATTTGAGGTGGATACTTTATTTCCAGGTCAAATTTAAACCATAAAGAAACCATTCTTATTTTTTTATGCTCTTTTTGTTTCAAATTTTTGTCTTTATTTGGCAAACATCAACATTTTTCTATCATCAATTATGAATTCTATTTGGATGCATGTGCTTGTTTGTGCATTCATTGTTTGTATATATGCATATTGATAGGGTTCTTACGTTTATCTTCCTCTTTATATGTCTACAAGGTATGCATGCGGGGTTACCTAAATATGTCCCTGTTAACTTGAAAGACATAGAAACGGCAGGATTTCAAGAGGGTGATGAGGTGTCACTGGAGACACTGAAGAAGAAGGGTTTAATCAATCCCTCAGGAAGAGAAAGGAGACTCCCTTTAAAGGTACAGATAATGTTAGCATTATTTGGATCATTAAGTTTTAAAGATGAATCTGTTTATCCATATGGTCTCATTAAATCTTACCTGACAAAACCTTTTGCTAACTTGACAAAATAATCGGAAACAATGTGATGTGCTGCATTTAGCTCTATGGAAAAGGAAATAAGACATTGTCCATATTTTGATTTCAAAGAAATGACAATATGGTAAGGGTAACTGCCTTAATATTTACTGTTTACTTTGATCTGCAAAAGACATTGCCAAGAATTTGGAATATTAATTGATGGTTAAGCACCATTTTCTTAGTCAGTCATCTGTTGGTAATCAAGATTATAAAACTGTAGACGCATGATGACTTGATTTTCTATTTCCTCTTAAACAAATGTACAACACTTCTTTGTGCAGATCTGTATGTGTGTATGTTTGCCTGTGTTTACTTCTGAGTGTTCGGTTTAGATGACTGAGACTTTATTTTCTCTAATTCTAGTTGTTTAAGTGTATGAGAGGTTTGGTATGATATGGTCCACACCAACTGCTATTGAGTAAATCAAAGTTCAATTTATCATCATACAGTGTGGTAATTTGGTTCTTATTCTTCTAGTAAGCTGAAAATAATTCTTGGCTACCTTTCAGGTTTGTTTGTTGCTGTGTGTGTTTCTAAATCTGTTTGAAGCATCTTGATTAAATTTTATGAAGAATAAAGTGAGTAAACTGCAAAATAAGACAGAGACAGAACTTTCATTTTGTCAGATAGCAAAAGTTGCCTTTGCCACGTTTTACTGAAACAGCTGTGTACAATTTCATATTACCATGCCACATGTATGAACCACATTTCTCATAGTTTGGCATAAATTAAGATGATAATTATTGATTTTGTTTGAAGTCCCTTATTAATGCTGACTTCTTCCGCATAGCTTTTCCATTTGCTAATTGCTACTGTCTCACTTTCTAATCTGTCAATTTTTCACCTGCCTTTTGTGTAAAGAAACTACTGTGGCTACTTCTGAGCCGGTGCAACATTGATATATACCTATAAAGAGTTGAACAAATTTCATGCCAGAAAACCTGAAAACCTCTAAATCTAATATTGAATTTCCAATTCAAGCCTCCTGCTGTAATTTGTTTAATATCCTGATGGAACACTGTGTGCCAACGCTTGGATTGTTCCTTTACTACAAGAGATACTGATTGAACATATTAAAAAAAGATTGTTGTGCAGAACAACATTATTAAATCTGGGATATCTAAGTGAAAGGTTCCTGAGTCAATCCATGCTGAAGATGCAGTTCTACTGGTGCTTAATATGCATCTGTTCTCAGAAGCATATTTCATAGACAGGATATTGTTAATGTTTTAAATACCTTGATGCATGCACAGAATAGATTTTTTATGTGCTTTTATTTCATAAAGCCATCTAGCTGGTTGGTTGCTTCAAATATGTGAATCAGCTCTTTTATATGTCCACTGTAATTATATTAATTTTTTTTTCCCTTGTTATCCATCACTGATGGCAGTTTTAATTTTTAAATTCAATGAATTATGCTGTAGGTAGATTGGTAAAACTTTGTCAGAATCTGGTTGGAATTTGGTTTTTGTTACTTGTTTTTGTTTTCCATTCATTTCTGTGTCCAAAGAAGAGAGAAGAGGGAAACCTGAGCTGCAATGATCATCAGTTTTCCTCCTCGCAGCTTAAAGACAAAAGAAATCCTGATGGCAAAATATATCTTGAAAGGAAAGACAGTAGACAGGATGTTTTAATTGCATTTGAGAAACAACATTGTCTTATGTTTGTACATTTACTCTTATTATTTTGCTTGTTTAATCTTTGCTTCAGATTCTGGGCGATGGGGAATTAAGTGTGAAGCTGAACTTCAAGGCTCGTGCATTCTCAGCAGCAGCAAAGGAGAAGCTTGAGGCTGCTGGCTGTTCCCTCACTGTGTTACCTGGCCGAAAGAAGTGGATAAAGCCATCCGTTGCTAAAAACCTTGCACGAGCTGAAGAATACTTTGCCAAGAAGAGAGCTGCAGCAGCTGCATCGGAACCAACTTCAGCGTGAACCACTTGTTATTGAACCTTTAACGTCAATTGTCTAAATAGAGCCATCGAGGGTCTTTAATTCTTTCCTTCTGCGTTTAAATTTTTTGGGGGAATGAGATAAGGGAAAAGGGTAATACCTATATGTAATTTCTTGGATTTGTCTCTTGATCTACATATTCAATCCCTTTAAAAATTCAGTTTTGAGTTCTTTCTTCATATTTTCCTTTCCTTCTCATTCGGTTCAAGTAAGTTGCAGAAATGGAAGTGATGAATTGTCACAACCCAATTGTAATTTAGTCAATGACGGGGTCACAAAAGTGTTCACATATTCTGGTCACATAACTCAATCTAATAATCCATGTTGATGCAAAAAATACCCACTAAAAGGTTCCACAAGGTGGACCTGTGAATGATTATTAAGAGGAAAATGATCATAAAAGAGGAGGTATGCGTCTTTGTCTTTTATTAGATGGGATAAATTTTGGTTTCAATGAGTCATAAATCAAGCTTCACCTTTGCATCTCAGTTTGGGCTAACTGGGTAATACAGATTGTGGGAATCAAGAAGTGGGAATCTCAAGTAGCATAGCATTATATTTGCATTAGTCAATCCACTTGGATGAATTGGAATTGTTAACATCATATTCTTATTTGACTAGGTTTTTGATTCTATCAACTGGAATGTGATGCAATTTGCAAGGCTACTCGTCTTCATATGTGACGCAAGACCTTTCTATTCAATCCAAGGGTGGGGCATGACTCATGAGGCATGGAATTTTCTTTTAAAATCGGACATAATCATTTGGAATTAATTCCTCTTTTGATAAAGAGCCCATCAATCCTTTTTCTCCTTTTTCAATTCTTATCGTGCCATTTGGCATCATAAATAGCTTAATTTTACACTTGATCAACTTTTTCATTGTGTTACTGTCCATTACTCAATATTGGACATCCTCATCCTCTTATAACAAAAACAAAGAAATCTAGAGAAAAATTTCAGTTACCTTTTCTCTATGGCTTTGAATTACACTCATCATCTTATTTTTTAAACCCACCCCCAGGGTTTGATCTATTATAGTCTATGTATCACTCATGTTTCAAAAATAACAATAAATCCCATTTAATTTTGTTCTTATTTTATTTTTACTTCATTTTTAAATTTTTTTCCATTACTTCGTGATGACTGTAGCGATTTTTTTTTTTCTTGGGAAGATTTGAAATGTGTTATAATGTTGTTATGGATAGAGATTGGTTGGTTAGAGATAAGTTTAGATTAATATTTTATTAGGATGGATTTGTGCATGGTTTTGTTAGGTTAATGTTTAAATCCAATGAATGTTATGTTTTGTTTGTCGTATTTTTTTAATTATTATTTATAGAATATTGATATACAAAATTACAACTTAGTTTTGGATAATTATTATAAATTTTATTTTTTAATTGATTGATATTTTATTAGGTAAATATATTAGTGCGAGGGCAAATACGTTAATGAGTTAATATCACTAATCATCCCTAAATTTTATCATATCATCACCATATAGAAAATTTATCATTTCTCTCTTTTTTTTATCCCTAAATTTTAAAAAAATGGTTAATTAAGCCGTTCTCTGACAAAAACCATCAGTCAACATTAGTCAAATAACCCTTATAAAGTAAATTGACGTATTTACCCCTAGAAACAATATGTAAAACACATAGAACCAAATTTAAATTGAAAGGTCAATAAATTGACCAAAATATCCTCATGATATAAACCCATTTAAAGGCCCTCAAGCCGCGTACCCCCAGTCCTCTCCTCAACCAAATTTGCTCCCCTTCCGTTATCGGCTTCAACCAAACTTCATCAAAACCACCGACGATTCGCAGAATGGAGTTAAAGCATATCAATCAAAAGAAAGAATTAAATAAACTAAGATTTTATTTTATTTTATTTTGAAAAAATATTTTATTTTTAGGTTTTTTATATACAGTGAAGGAGCTTAGTGGGAACTGAGGGGGGATTATGGCCGCCTCAAAAAGAGAAAAATTAATATATTTGTAAATTAAAAATTAAAAAAAAAATTAAAATTTTTACTCTTCGCCCTCCCCCAAATTTTAATTTTTTTCCTTTGACCCCCCTAAAAATTCTTCCACGTTATTTATATTGGTGATAAATTAGGAAATAAGTAACAGAGTTAGAGATATTTAACAGAGTTAGAAGTCGGGGGGTCGTTTGAAATTTTATAAAAGATAAAGGTAGGCCTTGAGAAAATTTTAAAAAGTTCTCTAAAGGTCGTGAGGTGATATTTATCCATATCAATACGTGAGTGACTTTGGTAGACATTAATAGTTCGGTGGGGGGATTTACTATTACTTACTATGCCAACCCATGCGGCTAAATTCTTGTTGACTAGTAGATAACAACAAGTAATTTCCATTTTATGAAACTTGAAAAAAAAATGCATTAAATGAAACCTATTATTTATCCTAAAAAATATGAATTCATTAAGTGATCACATATTCAAGCATCCGTCAGTCTCTCTTAATCACTTTTTCTTGCTGTCATTCCTTGAGAAATAAAAATAAAAATGAAATGTTATTTCAACATAGTTATATACTTCTCTTGAAAAAGAACCCATATTCAAAATTAACTTTTAATTAATGCAGTAAATGATTTGCTTGGACCCAAAAATAAAAATGAAAGTAAAAATAAAAGAGGAATTTACTCTGACCCCCCAATTAGATTTCAAGAAAACACTTAACCCCACATTTTTATTAAACTAAATTTATCCCAAAAAAATTAACATTGTTTTCTCAAAACTAACAGCTATCCCCTAAATATTTGGGAGGTAAATATTAATTTTTAGGAGTTTTTAGGGGGTAAGTATTAGTTCAATAAAAATATGAGATTAAATATTCTTTAAATTTAACGAGGGGGTTATTGACTTTTCTAAAAAATAAAAGGAAAAACGTATTTAGTCGTGGACAAACCAACCATAGGAGTAGCTTTCGTAATGCCAAGGCCTCCATTAGAGTGTTAAAATTCAAATTGGATTAAGAAAGAAGAACTATCTTAAGGTTGACGCGTGGCAAACCCCCACTTTTCGATTACATCGAGTGACGAATCACTGCCTTACACCATGTGATTCTGAAGTTTTAATTGGAGTTTTCGATGAGGCTGAATACGGAACCATTCTCGCTAAGCTAATATTAAATTAAAATTAAAAAATTTCTTATACAGATCAAATTTTAAGGAGATAATTAAAAAATATTTATGTCATCACATTTGTTCGACGTTTGGTAATATTGAACATTATACATTTGACGATCAATCGTATCTGACAGTTGACAATTTTCAAATATCTAACAATCAACAACATCCGATAATATCTCTACCGAGTGTCTAATGATAGATGCATTATAATATTAAAATTTTTTAAAAGTTGATCATGTTTAAAAAAAACCTTGTAATTTTAATCATTTTTAGAAAGAATCAATTAATATTGGTTAAGTTAAGAAGGATTAAGCTACTTCTTGTTTTCTCCTAATAGATCCATTTATTTCTTGTGTTGATATTAATTAAGCTATCTTATTTCTTGCAAGAATTTTGAGTCCAACGGGAACCCATTTGTCACATATTCAAATATATTATCATAGTAATAAGAAAATAGGTAATTTGTCTTATTTATTTTGGTTAGATTAAAAAAATGGGTAATTTTTCCTATAGTATCAACTTGATGAAATTATAAAATTATTGTATTATTGGAGAAAACGTGGCCAAGATGTCATCTTATTCCCAAATGGGGAAAGCTTGACAGCTACTTGTACTCTCTGATTTTGCTTTCTATGTTTCTTGGAACAAAACCCTCCACGTGATCAATAAAAAGAAACATGATAAATACATAGACATCCCCGAGGTTTGGTCTAAGTAATAATCTCACCCCTGTTATTCATAAAGTAACATAGACACCCCTAGAATTAGAAAATATGGGGGTCTTGACACATAAAAATAGGGGTCTTAATGTTACTTAAAATATCAAAATGGGGGTCTTT
>JANLJB010002299.1:8885-21832 GCA_026212285.1 Bursera cuneata | reverse complement strand
AATTTGTAAGGAATTCTCATCATATTTGCCGAAATTCATCAAAAAAAAAAAAAAAAAAAACTCTCTTCATAAATAAATACATAGAAACCTAACATGCATTGCATGGCATAGAAGCATAAAAGAGAAATATAACTATTAAGATCACAAGTTCTCAAGTAGTCCCGGAAACATGCAGCTGTGCAGGCCAAGGCGCATGCCGTATTGCTTAAAAAGTCGAGAACCCGGAGACATTCATCGGTGCATCCACTGAAGCCGGTAGAGAACCACCCTGCTTCTGCCTCACCTACCTCATATGCACCAACTAAAACAAGAAGAATCCAGCACACTGCCACTCCTTTCTTTTTTGTGCTTTCCATCCTTCTCTTCCTTGACATATGATATCCGTTTAGACTAAATATCTATTTAAAAATAATTAGCATGCAATTAATATAACCAAAACGTTATTTGTTCCCTTACTAGATGTTTAATTCCTGCGTCAGTTTAACATCACTGCTGTTACATTCAGATTTTATCATTTCTGAAATTTTAACTGAAAGTTTCAAGTTCTAACTGGTTGTGACATTTTTCAGAGTTTCAAATGTGCTGTGATGAGGAATGAAGCTCAACCCAGAGGTTCAAAAACCAGGGAGTTTAATTAAGGGTTACGGAGAAAAATATTCTCAACCTCTGCTGCTGCAAAAGGCACTGAATTCCAATAAGCCTTCATGGACACGAGAGAGCACATTATACTTATTATCTGCTTCTGCTATTTGTCTCCACTTTAACCTGATTTGGGAGGGAACTGTGAAGGGTTTCAGAGGCTAGAAGTTTTCTCTGTAGACTGTCACCTGCCAGTGAAATGGACATATTTCCGCTAAGCTCAGTTGACCAAAAGATCCCCTTTAAACTGCATCTCTCATTTGGTTTCATAATGGATACTATTGCAGAATGAACTTCTGTATCTTGCATAGCAACCATATCAATAACTACCTGCTCACAAGTTCTGCCACCTATTATCCTAGCAAAACAAACAAGAGGATCAACATGATAATCACTTGAGCGTATGAATGAAAGAACAAATAGTGTATCGAGACAATCATACCTAAAAGAACTCCAGAAATATTCATGCCCTAGTTACAAATTCAAGTGGCAAGTTGATATGCTTGAACCTCCTCTTTTTCCTTCTCCAAACCTGGAAATTGTCCAATATCATGTCCTTCAATGGGCCGAAACTCACTGTGTAAACCAATAGCAAAGTCCTCAGGACAAACTCCCCCACTTTGTAAATACGCTGCAATCTGAATTGCAATTTGAAAACCCGATTACTACATATATATGAAAAACAAAGCTCTATGAATGACAAATCAAACTTTCAACCTTTGTATATTTCAAACTTAATGAAACCCAACATCACAAATGTAACATTTAACTTTCCATATATACATCCTATTTACCTTAGTGTTATGGAAGGAATTGTGTTGCAGAAATTTTTTTTGGATTACAGGTTAATTAACAGATATAATTTATATGCCAATAAGGGCAAAAGAGTGACAAGGAAAATTATATTGGTCCTTACATGATCAGCAAGAGCCATGCCACTTAAGGCTGCTGACTCCAAACTTGAACCCAGCAACCAATCGCCGCAGATACCAGCCCTTCCATGAGGATCAAAGATACATGGGATACCTGGAGTGTTAGTTGGAAGGGCTGCACCCCTAAACATCACAGAAAAGAGAAATCAACCCAAATGCTTCCAAAATAACTTTAAAACGTTCAAGAATTACTAAGTTAAACAACTGTCATCAGAGTCCTCTTTGATTGGTCGACTACCACTTAGGGAAACATCCAAAGAGTAGCAAATATAAATTATTCAAATAAAAAAGCAGTAAAAAGGCTTCCCTTTTTACTCTTGGATCAAAGCATGCTTAATGACGCATTTGATGGAAAAAGAACACAGGCTGCATCAATGAGGAGTTTCAGAAATTATAGATGACAGACACAAAAGCACAAGTTCCCCACATCTTTATCTCCACCTCCATCTACCCTTCTTTTCCTTTTCCCATTTTTATTTTCTTGCTTTTGTTGCTATGATGAAAATAGAATCACACATGCTACAATAAAAGGAAATAAAAATATATGCCACTTTTAATTCCTTTTATTGTATAATATGACTACACTTAAAAGCATATATGTATTGTCTTTCAAAAAGTATCCTAGTTGTTTGAGAAAATGCTTTGCTTAACATTCAGTGCAAAGGTGCCTTTGTGTTCAAGTATGGCTGTAGCGTGCTTATATCAGTGGTGTCTTACCATAATTGTAGTCGAGTATAAGCGGGCTTCTGAATTGAACCTTTTGGCAGTCCAAGTGCAGCTTCAACACCTTCAAGCATATCTGCTTTTACCTTCTCCGCTGTGGCAGTTGGGATGTTTTCCTAATAACATGAATAGAAGAATCAAGTGATCATGCAGGCAACCTGAATTGCAATGTATAATTACGTCCATTGCAACAAAGAATGCAATTTAAAAATTGCAAATTCATATTGATTCATGGAGCATTAAAGCCAATCTATTTAACCCTGTCCTGCTGTATCACTCCACCTAGTTTCAATTTCTCAAGCCCCACCTAACCAATGGAGTTCCAAATGAAAAAAAAAAAAAAAAAAGCCTATGTATTTAACTAGTGGTTTCTTTTTTTATCATTAAAAAATAAAATAAAATGAGTGGTCTAACAATAAGTCAAAAGTATTATGGCTGGCACATAACTATGTATAAAGATGTATTTGTATAGGAACTAACCTGTGGAACCTTGTTTCGTTTTCCATAAGTTGCTGTGCTGAAAAATGTCCAACATTGAGGACCTTTACTTTGAGAATTCAAAAGTTTCATTGAGTTATTTGCCATCCATGAGAGAGAATCAACTCCTTTAACAAAGGCTCCTTCAAATGTCATTGCATCACCTTCACCTATAGGAAGGGAATCCTCAAATGCTGCAAGGAGGGCCCATATAGAATTCAGTTCCAGCCTCTACAAACAAGGAAAATGAAAAACAAATCATTCAAAACAATCTACAGATGGCCAGTAGCGAATGAAGATAAAACACGAGGCTAGATTGCATTAAACAAACTGAATTTCGTAGAAGTATACCTTCATTTGTCTAGCAATTAAAGGTAAGCCTGATGAACCAAGCAAGCGATTTGCACATTTCCCTATCAGTAACATGGAAACATTGTCACTATAACAAAAAGCCAAAAACACTAAAACAGAGCAAAATAGGTGATCAGAAATAGTGTAGTTATTAATAACGAAAAAGGTAGCTCTTCTCCCCATCTTCCAGATCCAGAACCCCACTCTCAAGTACTAAAAATTTATAATGACAATTTCAAGTGTCCAAGAACACACAATATCTTTCATATGACCAAAAGTTTTTGCTAGGAAACATGACAGAAATTATACTGAAACCAATCAAAAAGATCATGAATGGAAGCACATCATATTGAGAACATCTATTTTCTGTATATTGATACATGCATGAATGGCTTTTGGGAGGTTTTCTCCATACTAAAAGTTATGGGCAACTGTAACATTCATGTTAAATCACATATTCTTAGCACAAAACAGGAATACCATAACATCAAGATAACTTCAAGGAGAAAAGCGAGGATGGCAGCACTAGATCACCATTATGAGCAATAATAACTACATCAAAATGCCCATGAGGTTTTCCATTCTCGTTCAAGTGCCACATCCCGTTAAACGGCTCAAGTTTACTTATCCAGCAAGGTCTCACAACATTAACCATGGATGTCTGCAACAAGCATCAAACTAAATTCAGCTATTACATGAAGCACAAAGGAATTTTGTTTACCAAACTCAATTATAACAGTATATAAGACGATGCATATAACTTACATTAGTTCAATATTAATGTTAAGCCAGTACACATAAGCAGTTTGTTACTTTGGAAGAATGTAGTCATTATACAGCTTGAAATATCCAAAGGTGAAAAATGTGAAAACAAAAGATTAGGGAAATGTATTACCTGGGCCAACAAAGAGTCAGCAAGAGGACGCATCCCATTAACACCAACATATCTTGGAGGCAAAGAAGGAAATGGAGCAAAACGGCCACCAACTTCAAGCTCTCCAATCATGCCCTCCCACTGCCGCAATAGACCTCTGTCCAACCAACCATCAACCAACTGACCAAACCGAGAATCGCTCACTGTAAAGAACTGAGCAGCATGATCAAATATCAGTGGTTGAGGATCAATTATTCTGGTCCCCATTCTTCCTCCCAAACCATGAATCCCCTAAAACAAGCAAAGCATAACATTAATATGGCTGCATAACTCAAAGCTCAATATAGAAAAATTAAATGTTAGTTCCACATATTAATGGTGAGATGCACATGCTTAATAACACGAAGAATGTATGCAAAAAGTAGTGATTTCCAATAACAAACATCAAATATTGTAATATTATAAAAGTTTTACGTTCTATATTAAAACTCACCTTGATGCAAATTATACATTCTACGTCAGAATTCAATTCAATAGTACAAGTTTCAACTTACTGATGACGTGTAACAGGTATCCTATTTCAAACTTTCACCTTCATTCCGGTATGAATATTAGAATTTTCCATTAAAAAAAAATAAAAAAGAATTGAGAAAAGCTGAGAAATGGCCAATCACTAGCCATCAACTACCATAAACCAAAGAGATAAGCTATGTTCTGAACACATAAACGCCACTTAAATACACAGATAAACATTTCCCACTTGCAAAAAAATAAATAAATAAATAAATAAGAATGACTAACCGTATCAAAAACTGTGGACTTAACACCTCTCTTGTCCAAACTCAAAGCACAAACGAGACCCGCCATGCCTCCACCGATAATGCCCACGTGGGGATCCGCAGAGATGGGTGCAGTGAACGTGACTTGCTCCTGAGAGAAGGTTTTCTTGAGAATTGACCTTCTTGAGGTGCCATATGAGGATCTTCTGCGAGCCCTGGTCCTGGACGTGGGGTTGTTGGAGGGGTTTTTGTTTTGGATGGGTTTCTGTTGAGAAGCTGAGGTTATGGTCAAAGTCAGAAATTTGGACTTTGAGAGCCTCGAGGGTTTTGAGGGTTTAAGAGGTTGTAGAATCAGAGAAGATGAACAGAAACTGAAACCGAAGCTGCCCATTGTTATGAAAAGCTACGCTACTATCTGTATCCTTATCCACTACAACTTGTAACTGGGAAAGTACCAAAGATTAGCTTGTTTACCATAAATTCGTGCATACATACGTTGTTTGCACTTGCACAGCTTAATTGCATACATACATAAAGCCAGAAGGGTGTCATAAAGTTTAGTAAAACCTTAAATTTTTTTATTTTTTTATTTTTTTCTGAAAAATTGAAAATAAAATTGAATTAGAGATATCATTTGAAAAGCTGAAAATTTAGATGTCTATGTCCATACTCTCGTTCAATAGGCTAACTCTATCTTTTTTTGGTAATTGATCTCTAACAATCATGGCTTGAGACATATCGATTTATTGGTCTATAACACTTAAAAGTAACAAAAATCTTGTCAATTTGTGGAGTGTGGATAATGGTATCTAACTTTTAGTACCTAGTCCATTTTTTTGAAGGATCTCGGTTTGGATTTAATTCTATAATTCTTTCTAATTTTGTTTATTATCTAGTCAGCTAACAGGTTGATGAACTAACAGAGAGAATATTATTCCTCTGTTAATAATATCATATTATTGTCACGATCAACTTTTTGATCTCTAAAATGTATGATTCCTCCTCTAACAATAACAAAATCAAATCTTAAATATAATTAGTTATTACTCTTTTATCTTATGAAATAACGCTATTAATATGATGGCACTTGTTTCCAAACTCATCCATTGTTGCAAGAGATTTTGTTGTGCTAATGATGCTTCATACTTTATTATCTTTTTATTTAATTAGTATAAATGCTATAAAATAAGCAAGTCCCTACCGGCCCAAGTTGAAGCTCTATGTTATGAAAAACTTACTCGTCAATGGCAGACACAGAATTCACTTTCACTCGTTACTGGCAGACACAGAATTCACTTTCACTCGTTACTGGCAGACACAGAATTCACATTCACAATTGAGAAGCTCTCATATTCTTTCAGAGGTGACAAATTGTGACTGTCCTACCCTTGGACGTAAAGCTTTGTTATTATTATTTCAATCAACAAATGACTCGTCCCATTAAGTCAAAAGTTTGAAAGCATGAACATTTTCATATACACAGATACATACAACAGTGCCAACGGGGTTTGGAATCCTACGGGGTTAACTTACTTACCCTGTAACTGATTATGTGGCACATGATGTGATTCTTAACCTTTGTTTCCGTCTCGCAAATTAATATAGTTAATAACACTCGACATTAATCAAATTGTCTTCATTTGGCAGGCGCCTGCCCTCTTGACCTTCATAATGCACAAGGTTATTACCACAACTGAAAATGCATAATCATTCGATTAGGACTGGCAACAGATACAATGAAAAATAAAATCGAGAGACTCCAGACAACTTAGAGAACTGAGAAGGAAGTTCCATATATTATCTCATCTAATGAAATGGAAATGATACCACAGCACAAGCTAAGAATACAATACATCAGGTGAAACAGCACATTTGGTCCATGTTAAAATGGATATCTCTTTATATATAACATGATATGTACCAAGAGAACTTACAAAAATATACAATTCACATCAACCAAAAAAAAAACCACTTAAGCCATGTCATTGCGGCTGAAAAGAAACAGGCAATTTCTTGAACATCCCATATGGTAGCTATGGAAATTAAAGACTATTTTCCCAACTCAGAGTTAGTGAAAACTGGCAGTTCAGGACTCAACTGAGATATCTGCAATGGCCTGCTCTGTGAGCTTCTGAGGAGATGTTTTCTCCGCCTTCTTCAGTTGCTCTTTGACCTTGAAAGTGCCATTGTTATTATTCTGTCCACGGATCCTATTTTTGGTAGCATTGGCTGCAGGAGATTCTTCTTTGTAATTACCAAAGCTGTGGCGCTGTGCCCGAGCACAAACTCTTCCTTTGTCATCTGGTGAAGAGGTGACTGTATCACCACAGCTCTTTCTCCGGCTTAGGCTGTTTAGTTTTGGAGATTTGGGTCTTGTCAATGGCAGCTGGTACCAGATAGAAATAAGAACATTAATATTTTGTGGTCCAACAAAAGCTCAGGTACAGTATAAAGCAGTTTTCATTAACAATAACAGTATAACAAGTCCAGTAAATATCTTTGCTAATTACATCCTCCGTACTTTGTTACCTTGAAAACTTATTGTTAAGATCTAGGATTTACCTAAAATACAAGAGCAATGTGTTTTTACCCACAGTAGGTTGAATGGAGGATACTTCTAAAGTTTATAGATTTCTCAGTTTCTTATCAAATAAATAAGTAAAGGTATTCATTGGACATAGAAAGAAATACCTTCTTTAGTTCAGCCTTGGGTGGGGGCGGCTCGTAGTAGAAACTTGGTACTGGTTTTGCTTTAACCACCATACTCTTTCTGAGCTGCTTAATGGCAGCTTCTTGCTCTTCCTGAAAATAGATGCAAGAAAATTATGAGGTTGATTCTTCAATATTAACATTTTCACACGTTTAACCATATAATAACTGTGCGAGCAGATACAATATGTGAGAGGCACTTAAAGAAGTGTACCTTTTGTCTTGCTTCACACTGACTTCTCTCTGCCTCCAGAGCTGCTTGTTTTTGATGTAATTTTGAGTAAAACTGGATGGGAAAATTACAACAAATATAAATAGACTAGTAGACGCAATTAAAACACAACAGATGAAACATTAGACAAGAAGCTTTACATTAAATATTTGATTAAAAGAATACCTCCTTCCGTTTCTCAGCACGTTCATAAGATCTAAATTTAGGAGCTGACCCAACTGTGACCTTTCGGACAGATGCAGCAGTTCTATATATAACTAAGGATAATCTATTACATAAAAGCTAATTTATGTAAAGCAGTATAAAAAATAAAATATAAAGCTTGATACATAAAACAAAGGATACGAGGAAGCAACAGACCAACTATCTTCTTCATCAGCAAACTTCTTATTATCAAGATGAAATAGTTTCTTTGCCGTCAGGGGTGAGCTAGGCTGAAAGAATTGCAAAAGTTTAAAGATTAGCAACATCTCGGAATTTACCATTTTAGAACAGTGATAATTCCAAACAAGAATCATAATGCTATCTAATTCTCATCTCCACTTCAAACCATAGAAATTTGTAATTCTTTGACCAAGATTTTGGTTTGAACAAAATGAAAATAGAATGATAAGATCACAAACATGCAATTCAAAAATTTTCCAAAGAGCAACAAGGAAGCAATCATAGGTGTTAGAAATCAAAGGTTACGATCTAGTTAAATTACAATTAAATCAAGCATAGAGCTTTGAAGCATATTTGTCGAACCTGATAAAGTGGGTACAGATCCACAACATGATCCCTAACTATATCTTGTTAGGTTCCATCAAATAAAAAATCTATCAAAACAATCCTCTAAGTAGCCAACAACCAAAGTGAATCAATCATCTACAGCGTCATAGAAATTAAAGAAACTAGAAGGAAATGTGACATTGAAATGGAAACCAGAAAAAGTCAATTTTCCAAAACTTAAGTTTCGGTTACTGCAAAATAGGAACTATATTACAATAGTGAAATAAAAGATAAAGTTCTTTAAGAAATTCTTTTAAAACTTTTGCTTCAATGAATCCTCTAATGCATATCAGTGGTCAGAAAGCCTCTAATTGTAAACATGGCACATTTATTCATCAGGCATCTTTTTAGTTCCAAACTTTTAAAAACAGTAGAATATTTTTAACAAACCCAAACTCAGAACAGGTTGGCTGTAGTTGAGGTTAAGTTAAGCTTATCATAGTGTTCATTAACTTCTTCACTTGAAGAACAAGATCCACAATAAACACGATGACGGATTTGTTACCTGTGAAGTCTTCTTAGCAATAGGAGATTGCATATTGTTACCATCACCTGCAGTTTCAGCTGCAGCATGACGAGTTGTGCCAGAAGCACGCTTTTCAGTTGCTAGAGCAAAAGGCTGTGTGACAGCATTACTCATACGTACATGATCACAACCATGCGATTTAGATGTAAGAGCACTCGACTTCTGAGCTCCAGACCTCTCAATTTTATCCTCGGCCTGGTCAGTATCAAAATTTGTGCTTTTGACTGCAAGCACTTCTTGTTCCTCATGACAATTATCAACAACGGAGTTCTCAGCAGTGCATTCTTTCACCTCATAGTCCTTGGTATCATCGCGGTCTTCTGAAATTTTGGGAGAGACATTAACTTTATCACAAGATATACCATTCGGCTTAACCACAACACCATTAGGCTTCTTATCCACGTGTACATCCATGAGTTCCCTCCCCATCACCCTGCAAGAAAAGTGACACTGAGCATCACAATGCTTAAAAAATGACATTTCTAAATCAAAAGAGCAAAGAAACTCATCTCTATGCTGAAAAGAGCCTAAAGAATAAGTATCCATAAAATGATTAGTTCCACTATATTTCTATAGTTTAACAAAACAACAAATGCTAAGCATGGAAATTTGACAAGACATCTTGAACACCTATAAAAGTCTATTTTATCCATGTCCAAAGGCCTGTTATACGCCTTCATTTGAACTCATTGAACAACATGTTATCGTAGATCAGACAAAAACCAAGAAAATGAATCAGAAACCAAAAGACACCTAAAAGCACAAATTTAACATGTGGTAACATATACAATAAGAGGTTCGCATTTCTTCCTGAATTCAGAGAATGAGATTTTTTAAGTCCAAATTGCTTGAAGAAGTTTCAGAAGTATAAACTCTTGACGTTAATGCAACCCACCAATGAGTTGAAGGTTTCTCAAATTACAAACTTCAAACACCAAATTCAAAGTTCAAACATAAATTTACTTTTTAAGTTTCAAACTTGAAATTGCTTTAATAAGTATAAATTCTTCATGGTGTAATTTCAATATACTGTAAAAGGAATTGAAGATAGTCGGAGCTTTAATGTTCGTCTTTCTCAGCTCTTCTTTAACTTACAACTCTTTAAGTTTTTTAATATTGTTAAAACTCCATACAAACGATTTGTATTAAAATTGATTAAACAATTAGAAAACAAATTTCCGTTTTTCTAAAGACCCATGATTTCTTTTTTTTTTTTTTGTAGAAATCATATATTAAAATATAGATCTGGAAAAGCTTAACGTTGCAGTTCTCCTCTTTGAGTTAAAACTTTCCATTCTTTAAGGAGAAGAACTATAGTGTACAGTAACTTGAATTTCCATCTAGTATCATAAATTGGTCTCCTGAATGTGAAAGCCTTGAAAAAACAACCACCACATGCACATAAAGTGGTGAAAATCTCATACCCCAACAATCTCTGCTTTGCTTTTTCACTGTGCTTATTGGCACTTGGAAAGAAAAAGGTATCAAAAGTATTTTCTCCGTGAAAATTTTTACATAATTAGGGGAAAAGTTTTGTCTTGAGAAGAAATAAAAATAAAAAGAAAAAATAAAAACAAGAAATGTATAGATCAAACATGGTAACTAAACAAAAATCCAAGTTTGTCACATAAATACTTCCTATATATATAGAGTTACATCAATTAATCACATAAGGGAAAGAAAGAAACAAAATTTAATCATTTGTTGAAAAAAAAAAAAAAAAACAGAGGGAGAGAGGAAGAAAGGTTTATATTCCGTAGCACAAAGAGCACAAGAGAAGAATATTATATATATTAAAATTTTCCAGGAAAAAAAATAAATAAAAAAGAACAATAAGAAGAATATCATGCTGAAACACCCATACAAATACACAGAAAGAGAAGAAAAAAAAAAAGATCAGAAAATGCATGCAAATTCAGCATTGCAACAGTTAAAACAAGCGCCACAAAATGGGTAAAGCAAAACAGTAAAAAAAACAACAACAATAATAATAAAAATGAAGAAAAAAAAGGAACAAATCTCGGAACCCAGATGGAGAAAGTGAAGCGAAAGAAAAGCCAGAAAGGAAGAGCTTGAAAACAAAGAAAGAGAAGAGAAGATCAGCTGAGGCCATTTGATAGATCAAAAGACATAGCTTGTTTGCTTTCACTAAGAAAAAAAAAAAAAAGCAAACAAAAAGAAATGAAAGCAGTGTCAACAAGAAGAGGAAGGAAATTTTAAAAACAAACTTGAACAAAGCTAAGCAAGAATGTGAAAGAATTCTTACAGTGGCTGTCCCGATCTGACAAGATCTTGAAGCTCAAATCTCTCTCTCTGCTATCTCGGTTTGTTTTCTGTTCTCTATCTCTCTCTCTCTCTCTGTTGTCTAAAAACAAAAACAAACAAAATGTTTTGTATGATTTTCCTTCTCTTTAGCTAATAAGACTTTTCCAAAACCAAACTGTTTTTTATGTGGCGTTTTTGGTTATTTATAGTGAAGTCGTTTCAGTTTTAACGGCGTCATTTTTTCATTTTTAATATTTAATTTTTTTTAACCAAACTTATGAAGGAAAATTATAAATGGCCCAAATCAGGGGTCTTTTGAGAAATAACTAAACCCTAGATTTTCTATAATTTGTTTAATTAAATCTAAGTGAATAATAATTATACCCCTTCTATATAATACCTTCCTTTTCTCTCTCATCTAACGACAATCTGATGACTGTCTGGGGAGTCTAACGACTTTTTATTAAGTACGATGATTGTTCGTAAGTTCGATGATTGTTTAAAGAGGATCTGAAAATTTTTCAGTGACTATCTGTTGGTTAGAAAGTATTAAAGAATTGAAGATATGTTTATATATTATATATAAAAGGGTATTCCGGTTATTGGGTTAGAAATGGTTGGAAAAATCAAAGAAAACCTAGGACTTAGCTATTTTTTAAAAGATCTCTAATTTTGGATCATTTTTCACAATTTCTCACTTTAGAAATACAAAACCATAAAAAAAAAAGATTAATTTAAGTTTAGATTTTGGTGAATGAGATTTGACTTCTGAATATAAAAACAATTTACAAAATAATTTTATCATTATATTATATAATGAAAGGTCATTTAATGTTATTTAAAGATTGTGACAAAAAATAAATAAATAAAAGAGACAAATGTCACAGTCAATTTTGTTGACTTAAAACATTTCGTATAATAAGAAATAACATAGCGTGGATCCGTTAACTTAATTTGTAGTTGGCATAGTAAACTTGTACTTTATTAGAATTACATTTTTATTTTTAATTATTATAATATATGAAGATGATTAGAAATAAATCATATTTTATTTTGTGAATTCTAAAACATAAAAAGAAAAAAAAAGGTTTAGTCTCATATTTGAAAAAAAAATACAATTTTATTAAATAAAAATTAGTCTTAGACTCAAAATAACCAAATCTATTAAGTATAGTATTTCGAAAGTTGTTTAAAATATTATAAAAGANAATTGATTTTTTAAATTTAGCTTCCGTCTTAAACTAAAGTAAACATAAGGTACTCAACAAAATATATTATTTTATTTTAGTAGTAAATGTGTAATCTCATTTTATTAAAAAAAAGATTAATTTTATTATGAGTTCTGGAAATGGTCAAACAAAATATGTTATAAAAACAATGAAAAATAGCCAGATTTAGGGGACATTAAGAAAAAATAACCTTACTCAATAATTTTTGAATTTATCGAGGCAACATCATTAATCTATTAACAAATCTGTTGACCCGGTGACAAACCCATTGAGATAAACCATTAATTCGTTAATTGAATTGTTGACCCGTTAATTAATTTATTTACCCATTATCTAATTAATCTAAAGATTATTAAATTAAACTATTTTTGAAGCTTCTCTGATACGTGACCTGTACAATCTTTTCATTTTTCTTCCTACACTTTGTTAAGTCGTGGAAG
>JANLJB010002298.1:2985-20544 GCA_026212285.1 Bursera cuneata | reverse complement strand
ACATTTATCATCACATTTTAATGTAATCTAATTACAAGCAATGATAAAGAAAGTGTAATTTCCTTTATTACAAAAATCAAATGTGTACAATATACAAAGTATATTTACATCGTGATGCTCTTGGGCACAAATAGTCTAACATTCCTTCTAAATCCCACATAGCATGCAAGGACAATTGGACTTCACTTGCCTCTGTCACGTCCACTTCTGAATCATTTTCTTCACCATCTTCATCTACTAATTGCATCACATACACCCTTCGCTTGCGGCAATTATGGTTAGGAGTATATTTCTCCTCGCACCAAAAACATAACCTCTTAGCCCGCCGTTCATCCATCTCTTTATTGGTAATTCGTGGATTGCGATTTAACATAGGAGGCCGCAATGAAGGACCGGATTTAAATCCCCTTTTGGCAGAATCCTTAACCCTAGCATTTGCTACCTGAGTAACCTTGGTAGGCTAAAAACTAGACTGTGTCATTTTGGAACCACCATGTACCGAATAAAAAGAATTTTTCTGCTACCGTTTAGGTTTGTTTTGAATCTCGGCCACAGTGATCTCCTACAATCGCGCTAAAGAATAAGCTTCGGTCAGCATTTTAGGTTTAAGCATCCTTACTGCCATCTATAGCTCATCAATAAGACTCGATAAAAAGAAGCTGAGAGCTTGATCTTCTCTAATTCTCGCCTTCGAATACATCTCGTCAAAAGCATCCAAATCTTGCAACAAGCGAAGTTACATATTGCTCCCAATCATCATAAGCTTCACTCCCTTTCATTCGCACGTAACCTTGGTGCCATTGCAAAGCCTTCCCTTCCAAGTGCAAGGCTGCAATCCTCACCCCGTTCCTTCATTATCACACCGACAACATCAAAGAAATACTCTGTGCACAAGAGCCAACCCTCCATGCCTTCTCCCTCAAACCACGAAAATTCCAATCTTATTGACTGATTCCATGATCGACGATCTCTTCCTTCCTCCTCTCTTCGCTCTTCCACTCGATCTATGCTATAACGTAGAAAGTGTATACTCAAGTATAGGTTGTCTTAATTATAGTTTTCGGTAAGTCCAAGTATCGTTTCCATAGAGGGATTATTATCAAGATCAAATRGTCTTTATTTCAATATCCAAGATCTAAAGCAAAGGAAATGTAAATGAAGTGTTGGTTGATTTTAGGGATGAAAATTACCAAGTACGAAATTAAATTCAAGTAAAAAGAACACTAAGGCATCAGAGATCCACACTCATTTGAATTATAAAAAATATTCTTGATTCTTTTATAACTCAATTGAAATTAACTAAAGAGTAAAATTAATCAGAAGATGAAAACGTTTTAGTTCAAGAAAACATGAAATAAAAGAATTACCTTTCAACAGATTGATGATAACATTTCGAGAAACATGTACTTGATTTGTAAAAGAACTTTTCAAGCATTCAATGTGCTAATAAGTCTACAATGAATCAAGGCTTTTAACCAAAAAAAAAAAAAACTCTAAAAATGTTTATTCAAATAGATTGAAAGGAAGAACATTGAAGAACAAAAATCGGATTAAGAACAAAATTACAACAAAATGAGTGTTTCATTTCTAGCCTTAGCTAAGAGTTTAGAAAAACATATTACAACTACAAAATACACAACAAATGAAACTAAAAACTCTAGAAAATGAATTGTATTTTTGTAATGAACCAATGGTCTCCTTTTATAGGCAAATGGGAGAGGCCATTCAAGGAATTTGCATGATAATTCATTTATGGCGACCAACAACTCTTATCAATTTGTAACTACTTTTTGAACAATTTGCACACATAATTTGATAATGTGTCCAACATGAAAGTTGTAGCTAATTGAATTATCTTTCCACATCTGTTTGAATGGTGCCATTTGGATATGTAGTTATGGAGAAATGGTCAAAATACAGCAGCTATATCAATTCTTGTACACCAACCACTCTATCAAATTGCAAGGCATTTTTGGAGTTTCTTAACTAGTGAATTAGATTAATTGACAAAGAGTAAACTTGTAGATAATTGAAGAAGCTTTCTAAAGCCGCATGAATCAAGTCATTTAGAGTCATATTCTCTGAGATATGGCCCAAATACAGAAGCTTATTGCAAATGATATCCACCAACCACTCCATCAACTTTTAAGTCATTTTGGAGTTTCTTAACCACCGAATTTGATAAATTGGTAGGGAGGTAAATTGTAGATAATTAACGTATCTATCCAAATCATCTAGAAGTATAGTAATTGGATACGTATTTTGTGAGATACGGTCTAAATACTAAAGGTATGTCAAGCCGGATCTTCTAGAATATGGTTCATTACTATTGTCACCCACTTTTGACTTATTTAGTGTTAGATTTGGGCTTTGTGTTTATCTTCAAATATGTGATTAATTGGGCTACGAATCGGTAGAAAAAAAGAATTACATTAATTGAACCTCTAGATTAAAAGTTATGCATATTTTACGGAATATACATCAAAATAACCGTTAATCCGAATTAATGACAGTTTTACTTTTAAGTTCTATAAAATGAAATTTATCCCATTAATGATACTTAAAGTGTAAAAATGATGATTTAAACTCTTAATAAATATACACTTTTAAGTGCTCAACAATCTATATTCTGTAGACTTAGCCTAGCAATTAAGCCATTGATTTCCTCAAATGTTTTCTGATTTCGCAACTCGGTCTCCTTTCGCAACCATTCTGATGCTTCTCCTGATCCTCCATCATCGTCGAGATCTTTCTCTTCCAATCATGTGATCGATTGCCTTCTGCCATGGTTGAGGAACGAATGCTCTGATACCAATGATAAGACTAAGATTCAAATCAAGAATGGATTCAATGCATATTCAGGACTTAGTTCATAGAAACTGAAAATATATCTAGCAAGCCAATGCTCACTCTACTTCACAAAACATTATCAATACACCCCTTCTCTTCTTCTTCCTACTCATCCCTATATATAAACAACTTGCATAATAGAATCCTAACTAACTATCCTAATCTTTCGCTAGAACAAACTCTCCACACTCCTGCTGTCAGGTAGTTGTGAACAGCCTAATCTCTAATTGCTCTTGCCATGAATGTATAAAATTCACTTCTTAAACGCATCGCATTATTAAAAGTAAAACGCATCGCATCTGCAGCAAGCTCTCTCTCTTTTGAGTCTTACACACCCCGTTTGCTTGTCACATAACAAAATCCAAACCAATGTGAGGTTTTTTGTTGTTGGTTTCTAATGCTCAATAGTTGACACGTTTAAAAAATGAATTTGTCAATTTTCTAGCATTAAAGACGACCAAAAAAAAAAAAAAATGAAGCGTCGAATTGTCAGCCTGTTGGATAGGTCAAGCTATCTAAATTTTTTAGAAGGTGGTCAATATCTAATAAACCCCTTAATTTGGGTTATTTGCTTTAATTTTTTTTTCTATTATATAAGGTATTGCCAAGCAATATTCAAATAATTTTCTTGTCTCAGATTTTATATCTGCATGGTTTTTGAAAAAAGAGTGGAAAACAAATAGTAAAAATCTTACAATATAGAAGCAGCCCATCATAAATAGGTCATATTATTTAACATACGCGTCTGAAAACAAATTTTATTTTATCAAAAATCACTGTGTACAAGCTAGCTAGGCACACGATACGTGCTCATATACTCACCAAAAGCTATCTCAAATCAAATACATACTGTGAGAAGATCTTTGGTGTATGCTATACATGCAACTACTTAGAAATAAACGCTAATACTATTGGACACACATAGTGCATATAATAGAAAGAGAGAGAGATTATTATTATTAGTATTTACTATTTATTAATATATGATAAGGCAAGCAAGTGGGGGAAGAGTTCCAGAAGAATCGAAAACGACTAGAAGTCAGATGGTCTTGAAGATGCAAGCCATCGGACGAAGTGTTCCAGTGTTTTTCCATCAGGTCTGTGATGTTTAATTGTGAACTTGAACAAATCTGACCATGTGAAGTCCGGGTACTTCCTTGGCATGTCTCTGCAAATAAGATCTTGTGGGGGTCTCACCACCTTGTCCATATTTGGGCTCACAAAAAACACCAACGATTTTCTCTCTATGTCTCTGTTCACCACTGCCCTATGCATGCAGCTCTTGAACATCCCATTAGATAATGCCTACGTATCAAACAAACAATCAAACAAACATATCAACTATGTAATCTTACACTTTTTTTTTAATAAAACAAAAGCAGATAACATTATTTATCAGCATTTACATAACCATCCCGACAAATATATTATTTATGTTTCAGAAAATTCTAAACTTGTCTGTGTTCCTGAACAACTTCTACATATCTATTTCAAATAATTATCATACAATGGTTCGTGCCAAAGGACCCACTTGGGTTACGAGTAACGTTATGTGACCATAGGATTACACTTACAGACACAACACGAATCTCGAAGAGTGTCGAATAGGGAGTGAGCAGTTGGCAAAGAGCTAGATAGCTTCGAAGAGGTGAAGTATCACTTACAACTGCACGACAATGTCACTTCGAAGAGCTTTTCGATGTCCTAATCCTAATATAAGATACGACTAATGCATACTGTCCTACACATGTCTTTTCCTTTGCAATTACATTAGGAAATGGTGATTCGTCTTAATTGTAGACCACCTCAATACATTAACTTGTCTTATCAAATTGGGTTTTAATTATTAATTTGCTCTAAGATTTTGTTAATTTATTTGTCCATTACTGCACACAGTTACAAGATACTATGAAATTTATAATAAATTACAGAAATGATTGATATGAAAGAGGATTAATTAATTTACCACAAAGGTGTCACCAAGATTTATGACGAGGGCATCCTTGCGAGGCTGGATTAGATGCCACTTGTTGCGAGCAAAAACTTGAAGCCCAGCAACTTGATCTTGGTGAAGAATAGTAATGGAGTTTGGGTCGGTATGAGGACCAGTGCCGAAAGTGAGGCTTGAATTATTGCAAGGAGGATAAGAGTTGCATCTCATGATTGAGTAGCTATCCTCGAAAAATTTCTTATAGTACGAACGATCAACTCCCAAGCTTATGCCCAATAACTCAAAAATCACTCCTGATAATTTTTTCATTGCTGCAGAGTACCTTTGATAAACCAACCTGCACAAAAGAAAAATATTATATATTCGAAAAAATTATAAAATTAGAGCTTAGAAAAATATAGGCTTTTAGTTAGGGCGTTCTCGCTGTAGCCTTTTCTCAAACTTTTTGCAAAATTTTTTTAAATTTTTATCCCAATTCATTCACTTTTTTGGCAGGTGCACCTAAACTCCCGCTGCAACCTAACTGGACCCGGAAAATATAATGTTACGCATTCCGTAACACTAGTGAAGCATTAATAATAATTGATTCATAATAAACCTTCAATCATGATCTAGAGATAAATACTAATCCAATAAATTATTATCAGTTATGTTCTCTATATAACAGTTTCTATAGAAGCTTACCCTGTGCCTTGAAAGTCTTCTCCTAAAACAGATTTGAAGTAGTCAAGCACAACAGGATCGGAGTCATTCTCATGGTAGCAGAAGGAGAAGGTTTCCTTCCAAGGAAGCTTTGATGAAAAACGAGTAGCATGGGCGCCAGAGTATCCCCAGATAGAAGTTGGCTTTTTGAGAATGCTGAGTTTCTTCTCAAGGGGCAGCTTGAAAATGGAATCAATCTCGTTTTGTGCTGCAATGACGAGACTAGCATCGATGCCATGGTTGGTTACTTGGAAGAAGCCATGTTCCAAGCACGCTTTTCGGATGAGCTTGGCAGCTTCAGCAGTTGCTTTTTCATCGCCTCTCAAGAATCCCTCCAAGTCTATGAGGGGCTCGTTCAGTTCCTCGACTTGGATGTGATCCAAGTCCCCCTCTGGCCAGACGAACTCTGTTGGGATGCTTGCTAGACTTTGCAGCTTGGAGTGGTCAAAAACATAGTCCTCATTACCATCTTTTTTCTCCATCATTGGAGGGCATAAGCCGAGGGCTGAATCGTTTGAGTTCATTAGGAGAGACATTGCAACAAAGGGGTTGATTTGGTCTCAAAAGAAGCGATTATGCAAAGACGCTGGTGGGAAAGAAGCTATATATAGAGCTGCAAGGAAATAGATTACAGTTGATAGTAATTAATTAATCAGAGAATCATACATAAAGATTAAAGAAGAGAAAAGATTGAAATGGCCTTAAAGATAAACATAACGTAGAGAGTAGAAAAAAAAATAAAATTAGATTGAGAGAGAGAGAGAGAGAGACTAAGAAAAGAAAGGCCAAGGCCGTCCAACCGTTGCAATTGGAAGATTGTTAAGGTGCCAACAACAGAGACGAGTGGACGCCCTTTAACCTGTATTCGTCGCTTACTCTGCTTTGGACAAAAGTTGAAATCACCATGCAGCAGTCTCTATCCTTTGTTGTCTTTATACTAATTGAAATTGCCAGCCTTTTTTTTTTTTTGAGAAAATAGTAATTTAGGTAATCTATATATTTAAAAAAATTAATCATAATCATAATTAACATAATTGCACGTTTGTTATTATTATTAATATACTTTTATGATCAGTTTCTGCTGATAATTAAATATGATAAACCTACTTATATTTAATTTCTCAGTAAGCATCTTACCATATAAATTTCATTCTCCTAAATTTGGATCACCATCACATGTACAATGATTTTTTTTTTTCTTTTCAGTAATATTCAACGCACACATAAATTACTCATAGATTCTGTAATCCCATATTCTATGTGTAGATTTTTTCAGTAACGATTCTGCCATATAAGGTTCTTAACTATAACTATAATGGGACACAATCTATATACAATGTGTACCAATTAAATAATTACTCAATACTCACACTACATAATAGGAAAAAAAAAATTTAAGACACATTATCTTATTGTTAAAAATAGGGAAAGAGAGAATTTGGTAATGTTCAAAGCATTTTCTGTCTGACCATAGATGCGCTGCGTTATTCGGAGCTGGTTCATGTATCTAAAATTTGGCGAACAGAGTTAATTTTCCCTTCAATATGTATTTTTATTTGTAAAATTAGCATAAAATGAATTGTTCATATGATTAACTTAAATAACTACTTAACATCTCATTTTTACTTTAGTATTACTATTACTAATTAGCTTCAATAGAATAACCAATTAACATGATATCTCTGAGTGTAATATTAGTAATTAATTGTTTTAACCTATTAATCTTATATTTAATTAACTTATAACCAATAGATCATGACATTGGTAAGTCCATGCATAGTATTTCTCATTTCATAGTTTATTAGTATCACATTAATTTTAATTTAATCTCGTAAACAAAAATATAAATATAATAAATAATACAACATCTACAACGTTTTATGCAAACTTTTCCGTAGAAGACATTATATGTGATTGCTATATTCACCTCTTGTAATTTGATCCATAAATTTTTTAAGTTTGGCTTATCTTTTTTTTTTTTTTTTTTGAGTTCTTTTTAAATGTAATACAAATTAAGTCAAGTTTAATTAAATAGAGTTATTCCTATTAGTATAACTAAGTTCCTTACTTTATTCATTTTGGTAGCCAATTGGGTTCTTATCTAATTGCAAATGTACAAAATGGATAAAATGTAGAGGCTACACAAAACTGTTGCTTCCATGGTTTTTACCCAAGAACCAGAAAAGACATTTAATTATCTTCTGGGCTTTCGGTTTCTACTTCTTTAGATGTCCGCAAAATTTTGAAAGACATGAGACAAATATGCAGACTTTTCAAGGTACAGATTGCAGCCAAATCTGGTTGGGAATCTTCAATTTTACAGTTCCAAAACCATTTTGTCTGTACACTGCACAAGTATGCATGTGATTCTGTCAAGCAAAGTTATTATTTCTCGGTGTCATTAATTCTCTAGTTTTTTAAAAATATTTTTCACCAAACTCTTAAAAATAATTTGAGAAAAATATTTTAGTTTGAATAAATTTCTTCAAAATAAGGCTAATCACCTCTTATTGGATGAAAATTTATAAATAAATATTAAACCATTAAATTGTGGCGACTCAAACCTTATACAGGGATCCCGAGGGCTACTTAACAAATACGTAAAATAAAATAAAGTAAAATCAACTAAAATATTCTAATCAAAATATTTATATTGAAAAACACGGGTTATAAAATTTTTCTTAACAAAGTAAAAAGCTGACGACTCATTCTGTTTTCCTAGATATACCTAGAAAACTGTCTGAGATCCTTTACGTGAGCTCCGGATCACTTCCGTTAGACTCTTGACCTCGAGTACTTGTGGATGAAGGGATGAGCAACACAGCCCAGTAGAAATTTCTAACACTATATAGTTCTATAACATTTTAATAACATGCATGCACCAGATAAACACACACACAACACACCAAATCGTCTCTTAAAGCCATGTACTCTTGATTTCTGTCACTCGATATTTTCTGTATTATAACTATGACCGTCGCCTCACCCGCGACTCGTCCACGTATCTCAACCATCAACCTAAATCAACCCTTAGATCTTGCCTCTCAAACAGGCTCATCTAAGTATCCACCGTCTCATATCACTCACTAGTAAAAACACACGTACGGGCACATTGAAGGCCTGACACTGTACATACCTGTCACTAGTGAATTCTCTTAGGTCCCTCATAATCACATACTAGTATAGCTAAGGCCTAACACTGTATACGTCTATCACAGTGAATCCCCTTAGGTCCCTCAACACATATACTGGTACAATTAAGACTTGACACTGTATACGTCTATCACAGTGAATCCCTTTAAGTCCCTTACCAACATAAGCCTACCTAAGGCTAATTACCATAAACTATGTCATGTGTGACCTCAACAGATCTATCTCGTATCACAGCGGGCTCGTTGATCTATCCGTATATCACCTGAATCCCCTCACACAAGCTAGGCTATCCAAAGTTTCACTAGGATCTTGCACACAAGGCACGACTATCCCAATCACATTGGGATCCTGCACACACAACACGACAATCTCTATTACATTGGGATCCTGCACACAAGGCATGACAATCCCTAACTCAATCCAATATCTCTCTCTCAGATTTTTCGTACACTCGACTAGGCCAATCTGGGTCCACTCATGTGATCTGCACACGCGTCTCACTAGCGTGTCTTTTATGCCATTACATACGTGTGCTCACGTATCGTCCATAACTCGTTCATACTACCATGTATCCATAGTCCATACTGGGTACCGCATATCATCCGTACCTTGTCATCTCATCACACACTCTATCTCTCACATGTATTACCCGCACCTCAAACATCCCGTTATGCACGAGCATCGTATTGCCTGTGTCACATCAATCTCATCCTACACGTACACCTATGTACCGTGTCACCCAAGTGTCCTTAATCCTTTCATATAAGTTCTCGCTTGTGGTAACTATAACTCGTATCTAGCACATAACGAACTCACGTCTTGACTGTCCAACCGTTTCACAATCCAACCCTACCCATTCCGTATCGTATGATCACACGCGTATCACCCGCATATTATCCATTCCATATCTTACCGTCACTTATGTATTCTCGTACTCTAGTCGCGTTCTCACATACCATCACACGTGGTACGCATAATCCCTAATCCATATCAATTCCATTCTGGCGTCGCCATCATACACGTTTGCCCGATTCCCGGCTAACCGCTTATTTTCGTAAGATCGTACTCGCATCCATAATGTCCCAATCTATCAACCCATCTAACGTCCTATTCGTCAATCACACATTTTCTATTCCCTAAACCACAACTATTTTTAAATCCATATGCACGTAAAACGAAATATAAATACATAATTAGAAATCCCTACCTTGATATTTGTACCATCACTCCCAAACCTCTTTCTCTTTCTTTTTCTCATCTATATAGTAAATTCATGCGTTCTGGAGTCTCGGATGAGTCCTCGAGTTGCTGGGTTAAAACATGCAAAATTGAAATTGGGGATTAAAACGATATTTTAAAATCTAGGGTATTTCCGTAAACTTATAAATTATACTGAAATTAACTAAGGGGGGTCATATTGCTAACCTGTAAACCCTTGGAGGTCCTAAAAAATTAGATAGTAGGGGGTAAACTGTCAAGATCTGAAGCTACAGGGATGTCCTGTGGAAGTGTAGATGTCAAAGCCTGAAGCTATAAGGGGCTATGTAATTATCCAGCGATAGCCGTGAATGGCGTCCATTCGTCGAAAAAATGATAGGCGACCAGGAATTGCAAAAGGCTACCACCACCAAAATCTTCTCAGCGAGCTGAGTTCAACGACACCGGTGGCGAGGCGAGACGGTGGCGGGAGGTGGCAAATTTGAGAGGAAGGAGTCGAACGATTTCTTCCATTTTTTTCGATGTCCCAACAATCGACGGCTGATCGTGGACCAGTTCTGGGATCCTCAGGTCGAGAGAAAGAGATCTCTACCGGTGGTGTAGGCTATCAACGACGGAGGAGGGAGATCCATTTTCAACAACCGAAACTTCATGGTCCGATCAACGGCATTTTCGACATCAAACGGGAAAACAAAGGCCACCACGGTGATCAGTCAGCCAAGAGCTTTTCATCGCCACCCATCTCGTCGGGAATACGAAGGGTCACTGACAACGGTAGTGAGCGCTGTTTTCCGATGAACATGAGTGTCTATGCAAAATTTTGAATGTTCTGGGCTCCTAGAGTTTATATAGACTTGGGATTCGGGAGTCCAACTGTAAATTTTTAAACCTTCAATGATCGCGAATCCTGACCCCAAAGTCTCGGCATCTCAATACCAACCCATCCTCATCTATTTTCCATTCACGTGACCCTCAAAACGTCACCATCGAGCACTAAAGATGAAAAACCCACAAGCCCATATAAAATTACTTTTTAGTCCAAAATTCTAAAATCTCTCAAAATACTTTCGAATACTCATATACACTACGTCATCATGCCCGCGTCACCCCATCTACGTAAAAAATATATCAATTTATGATTTTAGATTTTAAAATCTTTCACTTACATCCCTAAATTATTGTTTCTGGAAATCCGAGTTACCACATAAATAATAATATTTTAAATTATATTTTAGTTTCTAATATATCCCTTTATCATCTCATAAATATTTGTACGTGATCCAAATATTTAATACTAAAATTTAAGTTTAAACTAATATCACTTAGTCATTTGACTATGCATTATATCATACCAAAAGAACTAATCCATAAAAACTTAATTACTAGGTAACTATTAAGCAAAAGTGTTTAAATTATTTTTTTAGCTTCTAGCAGTGTGGTCCTTCTACCATGTATTATTTTTATTGTCGTTATTATTATTCTTGGTTTCATTGATAAAATCTGATAATTATGATTTGTAAATATATTTTTTCATTTATACTGATTGCTGGTGAGCTAGTTATTGTTAACTAAGGGCACAACAAGTCTACTTCAAGTTGGCCAAAACTACTTTTGAACTCCATCAGGAAGTGAGAAAATTTTGCAAAACGAATCCCTTACAGTTCTCAAGTTTTTGTTGACATATAAACGGTGGATTGAGTTCTTAATTTAAAGATTTTGTGGTGCTAATTAAATTTAATTGAGAAGTTAGATCAAACTTTGTTTAGTACTATCTAAAACAAATTGAGGAGCAAATTCTTACAACCATAAAAATAAAAATAAAAACTTGGTTCCAATAGCTTTTGTATTACCCCATCTCGAGACGATAAGAAGAGAATAATTAAAATTAGAAGAAACAAACCATAAAAATCTCTATGTATTTTTGGCATTAGTAGATCATTAGATTGAGACATCAGTTAACATTTGTCTTCTTCTTCTTCTACAACTATCTTAATTAATAGTTAATATATGTTAATTATCATTCTTGTCATAATAATTCACCATTGGAAAAATAAAATAAAGAATTAATTGATATTATAATTTAAGCAAACGAACGCCAAGTCACTAAGATTAATTTGGAAGCTTTGTAAAGGACTAACACATCGTCAATATCATCACTTGTGGACAAACCCCATATATAACGCAAGATATTGTTTTTGTTTTTCATGATTTGGTGTCCTAATTCTTGAGAAACCAAAAGAAGTAGAAAAAATCACTAACAAATGTATGACCTCAAGCAGGAAATGCTAGAGTGCTGGCCCGGCTTTGTTACCGGGGTTAGCTAGTGCCCTTGCTTCCGCTATTTATTATTATTATTATTTTTAAAAAACATTTAATATTAAAGTAGAAAATTAAATTGATCCCGTACTGTAAGATGACCTACATTGACATAGGTTAAGACAATGACACACACACACACGCACGCACGCACGCGCACACACACACACACATATATATGATGTTGATATAAAAGACATTGTCAAACTTATAAAAAGATAGACGTAACGATGGATACTACTCATTATGCATCTATTTGATTAGTTGTGCATACGATCTTTTTAAAAATAAAAAAGAAATCCTATTGTTAAAATTTTTTAAAATAATAAAACAAAATATTATCAAATATCATGTTAAGTAACAATACTCAAACATTGAGGAAACAAAATATGTTTATAATACAAATGGTGATGAATATATCACTTTAATGAAAGCATCTAAAGCTAGGTCAGTTTGGTGGTGAAGAGATTCCCGTTTTCCATTATTTTCCATCTTTCCAAACATCTAAAATCAAATAATGCAATTAAAATGGAAAATGTTGTCTAACAAATGGGGCCATATATAGTACCCAAAAAAAAAAATCATAAAAAAAGACAGCAATGTGAAAGACTTAAGAAAAGGAACGTCCTTGGCCTGACATGGATATTCAGCACAAAAATGTTTCTAATTCCCTAACTCAGCAAAGACCACGCCATGCATACAACAAAATATAGTAAAGAGGCTTCACGTGGGTTGATAATGTCATTACTTGCAAAGGGGACAAACTCTCTATTCTCTACTCTTATGAAAACCTAGCTAGCTCTTAAATGTATGTATAGTTGATTCATATATATATATGTCATGTATAGTTGATTCATATATATATGTCTTGTCGTCTCCACTAGCTGTGCATGAAATTTATGCTATAACATGTGCCATGCGCGTGAATACTTGAAAGTATGGGACTATGGGTCCGCTACTCGATTCCCTTTCTCACTGATACAAATAAAATATAAACACAGAAAACATAATACGATTAAAATATATAATTTATATTAGGGTTAGGCTGCTGAAAAATTGTTAACAAAGGGAACCTCTGATGAGGAAAGCCCTCCGAGCTACAGGTCGTCAGAAAAAATTCACTAAGAAAGGAATGTTTATAATCCGTGGTATTGACTGAAACAAATCCCATGAATGACTCTGACACCTTATTGTAAAATCCAAAGAACCTTTTAGATAGCCCTTAATCCAAAACCTCTAAACCTCCTCTTCTTGTGACTCAATGAATGAACTCGTCCACATCAGCTGGAACTCCAAGTTGAATCTCCAAATTGATAATCCTGAAAAATTGGATTACCATTTAGAACATCTAGATCCTAAGGTGTTTGGTTGATTTTGGGTTGTGTTTCAAATCTCATATTCAGATCTAGAAAGTGTTTAGCTCACAATCTCTCATGAAGAAGAAACCCATTTTTGATCTCACAAAACTCTCATCAACGTGATTGGATGAAAAGAAAATCTAGAGTGAGAAAACAATGAATCAAAAATCAAAGATCAAAGATCAATATAACCAAATAAGATTCTTAGCCATTCTCACTTGAAATCTCTCACTCATATCTCCCGTAATATTTTCTCAAAACCCCATAGAAAGAGTTGGAAGTGTTAGTGTATATAGAGATCAAATTTTAAATCTAAAAGTGAGTTGTTTATATAGGCTGAGGATTCTCACTCGAGCACAAGTCAAGCAGTTAGTGAGTAAAATCATCTAGAGGCCAAAACTGCAAGCTGGAGCTTCAAAACAAATTTTGCTCAATTTCACTTGACTAGTGCATCAATGATCATCGAGCCAAAATGAACAAAGAGCAATTTATACCTTATTCTCCGTACTTTTTGCATTGCATCCAACTCAAAATTGATTTACACTTTGACACCCATCAAATACAAGTTATAAGCTATTTTGAAATGCAAATTACGAACTAACAAAAACCAAAAAACTAACAATCTTCCTTTTTGGCAATTTCATGAAAAAATATACAAAAAAGATAGAAACATGTTAGTGCATGCCTTAGAAATCATTCATGTTATTGGTTTCAGGGTTACTTTATCTTGTAATTAAACCTTATAATTATAATGAAAGAAAGTATTCTTTAATTCATATGTGTAAGTTTCTTCCTTTATTTTATTATGTTAATGAATAATATACGTATATGAATTGTCCTGATGATACATTTAATTAGTAAATAAAGATTATCAAAAACAGTTCTCTACGAAAACGATATTGACTAGGCAACGACATCACATAGTAGGCATACCGAATGCCTCCGATGAATGTCATGAGATGGTATTAGTGCAAGTAACGATAATAATCATATTACTAGAGCATTAGTATAGGTCAATAGTTAGTGAACTATTTATTGAATGTGACTAGTGACAATAAACTACATGGTAATACATATAGTCAATGAATTATTATCTGACTGTACTAGTGCATATGATAATTCTTTGACTTGAGACATCATGGTCGAATCTGGTATGGATGTATATGATTTATACAGTATATAAATACGAGACTACTCATGTCTTATACATTAAAGCCTAACTAGTCATATGTTGTTCATATGCATAAATGAATGATGGTGAAGATGAGATCCGTTGACTCTAATGATGGGTCAATAACGTTATAAGGATTCCTATTCGAATGTCAATAAATGTCAAAAAAATGAATCCTCTGACTAGAGTGTAATAGATGTCATATGAAAGATAGTTTGTTATGAAATGTTTCGGATATATTGATCGACTATTTATAAGTAAATCGATGTTAGGGTTTTGATATTCTGCGAACCCTGACTTGATTGGGATAGTGCAGATGACAGAATGATCTAAACTACATGGAAGTATAATTATCACAAGATTCTATGAAGTATTACTTCATCATGGTTTAAGGGCTATGAAACATTACTAGATGTTTATCATAGTCGTTGATTCTCTGGATTTGATTCTTCGAGATACCCGATAATGGCTCACGGCTAACCTATTGTGAACTTACAAGATCACAATGTAAACCTAATACACTAAAATAGAAGATGATAGAAAATTAATTATCCAGAATCAGGGCTAGCACCTTGTAGGATTATATCAGAACAAAATGTAAACATTACATAAAAAATATTAAGTGTTAGCAAGTAATTTGATGGAGTTATATGTAATTTCTTAAACGTTAAGGAAATTACATGAAATTGTTCTAAGAGTTAATTATGAAATCTTAAATCGTTAAGATGTCAAAAGTGTAAACTTATTAAAATTACAACACTAGTTTGACAATTAAACTTGGTGAAGGGCTTGTTTGCAAAACAAAGAATAATAAAAGCCCTTAAATAATTAAAGTTGAAATTGCAAGAAGGACCAATTCTAATACTTTATAAAAGCCAAAAAAAATTTTTTGCTTAGAAGAGTTCTTAATTTTTGTTCTATCTTCTCTAACATTTCTCTCCAAGTGTGTAGGTGGTGGATTTCTTAAGGAGGCTTGACATTTGTGAAACTCTACATATAAAACAACACCAACAATCTACATCAACATACCTTTAAGAAAGGTAAACAACTTCTTCTTACACCATGCATGAATTGGTCAAAGCATGTTCTTGCTCGAATTTTTGAATGCCATGCTCCTTAATCATTCTCTTGTTCATATTGAACCATGTATATGCCATAATTTAACTCTCAAAACCCAACAAAACAGACACAAATCACATTTTACCAACCACAAAACAAAACATGATCAAATATTACAACACAACTAAATTTAAAAACAAACGACTGACTACAATTCATCATCTTCATAAGATAGAACCTATAAGAAAAAGAAACTCAACAGAAACAAGTGAAACTACAGGCAATCATTTAAAAAAATCCACAATTAGTCAATTCAAATTCACATAAATAAATCTCACAAGATCATCAATTTAAAATAAAACCTCGGAAGACAAGTTTCATTTGCATAAATAACAAAGTTATGACAACATCATTCAATCACAATACAAGATAAAGACTAAAACCTCAAAAAACCGGTTTCAATCAAGCATAATGAGTATCAATCCAAAATAACAATGTTAACAAAATGTATCATTCCCATCTAAAACAAACTCCCCCTATCACAATTTTTGTCACGCTCCAAAATCCCTTATATAGAAATTCTGCGGGTGAATTATATAAATATAATCTAATTGAAATTTAATTAAAATATTCATTCATCAAATGTAAGTTTTTACATAATATCTAAAATAGAGTGTACATAGGAATCATAATTCTAAGACTTAAATACAACTTAAAATAAATAAATATGACTCAATGATTCTCACAGATTCTCTATGTAAGCTCCAGAATATCACCACCAGAATCTTGACCTCGAGTACTTGTGGAGAAAGAGATGAGTAACATAGCCGAGTAAGAATTTCCATAATTACATAAATCCTAAACATCTTAAATCAAGGCATGCAACAAAGAATTACAATGCCAAATCTAACCATAACATTTTCACAATCATACAAACACACCAATTACATAAAACACAATTAATAGCCACAATCAACCATTCACCAATTTTCTGATCTAGTATTTTCCTTAGATCCCGCATACCGAGCTGGGCTCATCCAAGGTGTAACACTAAAACCTCATCTGTGTACCCTTGGATTCCCATATATCGAGCTAGGCCAATCCAAGGTCTAATAAATCTCATCTATATACCTCTTGGAGTCCATACCGAGTTAGGCCAATCCAAGATCCAACAAATCTCATCTGTGTACCCCTTGGATTCCCTTGTACCGAACTAGGCCAATCCAAGATCTAACACTAAAGCCTCATCCGTGTACCCCTTGGATCCAGCATACTGAGCTAGGCCAATCCAAGATTCAATACGAATTTCCACTCTCACATCAACTCATCATATTACCACTTTCAATCCCACACATTACTCCTCAACTCAAATCCTCCATAAATCCACAACCAAATTCGACATCAGATCCCACAAATCCACTCAACCATCCTAAAAGCCTAATTACACACATGAACACCTAAGCCAACAATCATCATATGGAGCAAAATATTCACATTCATGCACTAATTCATCTGAACATCACAAAATCATGGTAAAGCATACATCAAAATCAAACATGTGAATCAAAACCCTCAAAAACCCATACGCACATGTCACGACCCAGAATCCCTGATACAGGAACTCCAGGGGTGACTATGTAAGTAAATAAAATGAAAGTAAATAAGACGTTTTAATCAAAACATTTATACTGAAAATATGGGTTACAAAATAGTACGTAGTAAAGACTCACTCTGACTACCCAACATACCCATGACTGTCCGAGATCCTCTACGTGAGCTCC
>JANLJB010002293.1:11197-25166 GCA_026212285.1 Bursera cuneata | reverse complement strand
AGTTGTGTATATAGAGAATGATGTATTTGATATATTTGATAATGAAGTCATTATACAATATTTTTAAAAGATAAAATAAGGTTGAAGACAATTATAAATGTGTTAGTTAACGATAATTTTATTAATATAAATATTTTTGTTTATTTATATTTATATTTATGTTAATTGTCACTTTAACCTTTGACCCCTCTAAGTTTCATTTCTGGGTCCGCCCCTGGAAAGGGAAGAGTAATGTAAATTTGACTCGTACGACGCATTAAGCTCTGAAAAGTTAATTATTGATACATACAATTGTTCTGTGCTAAGTTAAGAACTCATCTGGTCCAAGTAACCAGGAGGAAAGCCAAAATTGAGGAGACTATTTCATATCCTCTCACCAAGCTAAATCCCATCACTAGATAGACTCTCCTTACCTTCTACAAACGCCAAAGATCACTTGTCAACTCAGAGGCTCATCACTGACGTGCCCCACATCAACCTGTCACGCTCTCTGCACGTTCTTATCGTGGACCATTATCATCTTTTCATGCTTGCCACTAAGTATAATTCAGGTTATGGTGTAAAGATGGGATGAAGATGATTAGATAGAGATGGGTATGCTATGACACCATTAACTTGTAATGTGCTACATACTTCATGAGCGATAAGATGTGAAATAACTGTAAAATCCAACCATAACATTATTCAACTACTTCCGTCGCCATCTCTCTTACCAAAGATCTTCGCGTGGAAGATGAATATGGTAAATATCATAGTTATTGCAACTTGAAGTTAAAAATATACCATCCGATATTGAGTTTTCTTCTGTCTAAAGATTATGATAAAAACTTGTCAAGCTTTTCCTATCTTTAAACTAATCTTCGCGGATCCCTAATGGCCACAGATTTTACCTACTATGCGTGTAGAATTTAAGAGATTGTATGCACATATATAAATGTATATATGAACGCAGTTCTTTACCAGTGCAATAAGTTAAATAATCCGAAATTCAATGGCGGAGATAGAAACTGACGCAGAATGCAACTCCAGACTTGTAAATTATTAGTCTCCTGGTCGTGGTGGCGACAAATTGATAAACTAATCAGTTTCCTTCATGTGATTGTTGAATAAGTCTTCGAAACCACACAGTTCATTATAAAATAGTACTGGTCTTATCTTGAATAGCGGAAATGATGCCCTTTTGAGCATCATAGTACAATTCAATTATCTGCATTATTATAAATAAATCTAAAGCAATACGTGACTGCCGCTAACAAAAGCATCTTTAATTTGATTGAACGGCCATTTGTTATATATATATATATATATATAAGTGGTCCGTTCGTGTACACTATTGATGAACAGCGACCACATGGACATCAAGAGATAAGAAAGGGTCCAAACAGATTACAGGCAGTGCAGTTAGAAGGACAACATCAACCGCACAAAATATATTAGAGGTAGACTTAGACGGAAAAGTATTTAATGAATTACGAAGTTCAGCGCACCCTACTTCTACCAAGCAAATCTTTAAAATTCAATGTTTCATCGTCTCTAAAATTCAACATATAAGGTCCAGTTTATGTTTATCTGACTAAGCAAATCTTTAAAAAGTTAATAAATCCCACGTTTAGTTTATTACTTAAAAAATAATAGAAGAGCTGTTGAAATTGCATTCATCCAATGACAAGCTACAGACATTTTATAACTGTTGATATGACACTTAATGATTATATATATATTCGTTGTAAAGAAAAATTTTCCCTATAATAGGTGATAAAGACCTAACCCACAGGAATGTAGACTAATGAAATGATTTTCAAGAGCTTCCATAAATTGAACAAAAATTGCTGTTACCATCTGTGCTAAGAATCTGAACAATAAATAAGTAGGATGGAAATGGGTTGGGTTGAAACTCAACTCAATCCAAATAAACCAACCTATGAGATTCAAGAGCTTCCGTACATGAACAAAAATTGCTGTTACCATCTGCCCTAAGAATCTGAACAATAAATAAGTAGGATGGAAATGGGTTGGGTTAAATTTCAACTCAATCCAAATAAACCAACCTATGAGATTCAAGAGCTACCGTACATGAACAGAAATTGATGTTACCATCTGCCCTAAGAATCTGAACAATAAATAAGTAGGATGGAAATGGGTTGGGTTGAAATTCAACTCAATCCATATAAACCAACCTATGAGATTCAAGAGCTTCCATACACAAACAAAAATTGCCGTCGGCACCTGCCTTAAGGATCTGAACAACTAATGAGTAGGATGGAAATGGGTTGGGTTGAAATTCAACTCAATCCATATAAACCAACCTAATAAAGTTAGGTTAGTTTCGATTGAATGGTCGGTTTAGACTTTTAAGAACTTTTTGAAACAATATATTAGATCACCATCCATTGCAACTTAACATACAAAATTGACTAAGAAGCTTATCCCAGGTAAAGTATTTAAAGAAATAGTGCTCCAAGATAGTGAAACAGCAAGATGGGCATCTCTTTTGTAGGGTAAACCATAACTGACATATATCTCACAAGTCACAACTATGTGCTAGAAAAAGAAATTGTTAGAAACTTAGGAAACCTATCAATAAAAAGAACTTTTTGTAGCTAGAATGCTTTTATGTTTGAAACTAACAAAAGAGATCAACAAAACTTGAGCTGTTACATGTGAATTACTACCTTTGAACAATTCCCAATAATCCTACAACTAATTTGCAAAAATCTCTCATCATATACAATGGAGTCACGGACAATTTGTGAAGGCCAGTTCGGGCTTATGCAGTGGCAATAGGTGATGGTAGTTGTGGTGGGGGATGGTGGCATGTGTTTGTATGGTGGTGCATGTGGGTTTGGTGCAGAAGAAAGATAAGCGATGGAGAAAGGCAGGATTACAAGATGGGTGAATAGGCAAGGATTTATTAAGGAGGGTGTTTGTGACTTCGCTATGTAGTCACTGTTACAGGTTGAAGTTTGATGTAGATTGTAGAAAACTAAAAATATGAAGCTTGAAGTTGACAAAACTATTACTTGGTGTGAAGTCTAAAAAACAATGAGGAGATGCGAGAAGAAATTAGATTAAATTATGCTCCAAGAGGAAGATTGTGACCTCAGTGAAAATGAGAGAAGAATGGGAGAGTTTAGGTTTAAGATGTACAGGAAGAAGAAACTGATACCATCACACCAGTTGGGTCAATCTCGTCAGGTTACTCAGATTATTCAGTTTTGTGTCCAGCCGTAGGACCACAACATAGCATGATTATAGTTGTAGCTCAATAAATTAAGAATTCAAAATGTCCCAACTTCTTTGCATATGTGAAGTCAAAGGTGCAACCAACTTAAGGCTTTCCAACTCTAAAAGATTGTAGTCTGAAGATAATTGAACATTTTGCAAAGCCTGAGACACATTGGGCAGAACCATTTCCTTACAGTGAAGATGAAGGTGAGGATGTTTGCCAGAGATACATCCATTCTCCATATTAAGGCCAAAGGGTAGAATTTTTTCTTTGGGTAGCTTTTCATCTGAGTTCTTATTAAGATCAGATGGATCCAATTGTTTCCACTTTCTATGAGCTTGCCAGCCATACTTAAAGTCTCCAACAATAGGTGTTCCCAATACCTCAGCACAGTGTACACGGAGCTGTAGCAAAGCACACATGATTAAAAGGACTTATAGAGTGAGAAGTGAGTCAGGAACAAAGAGATGAAGATCCTCAGATATCAGTATAGTACTTGGTGATGATATATACCTGGTGCTTTCTACCAGTGAGAGGAGACAACTCTAGCCATGTGAAACCTGCATTATGACCAGAAGCAAAAGAAGCGTAAACTAAACGCAAAAGTTATTTTGTAAAACAAGCTCCATAAGAACACTCAAGGTAGTAAAAAAAGTTAAGCAACACCTATTTTCTTTCAGGTGTTTGAGGAAAGATGTACAGAGATATCAGTGCATATATTCATGGCCAACATTACTGGACCAGTCGTCCACATATACTCTCCGTGGAAGGTCATCCATATAAGTATAATTCTAACATGCATATTAGTTAGAATACTCTTATTCATCAGGAAAAGAGCCACAAACACACACAACACATATCATTTTCATAATGGAATTAAATGTTGCAGCAAAGTTCTCTGCTAACCATGAGATGAGTTGATCACTCGGTACTCTGTTATTGCATGCTGCATTGACATAATCTGAGCGTTGTTATTGTTAACAACTGTGATTCGATCAGACTTTCCATTGTCCACCACCACCTAATGTTTTCAATAAAATCAGTATTATTGGTGAGCCATCAATTATTGCATAAAAATATTTTATGCTCTATGCTGGAACAAGTGCATGGACAGGCTCTAATAACATATACCTACCAATAAAGTTTCAAGTCTAGCAAAGGAAAATAAGCAAAAAGAAAAAAGAAGAAAAAATGAAGTAAGTGCTATGAAATTTAGACGAATCATATCAACAGTTTAAAGTGATTTTGGGATAGTACAAAACCAAACTTACTGTAAGATTTCTTTCACATTTATTGTTGGCTTGCATAAGTTCTTTTGGCAGACCCATAGGACTAAATGCAAACAGCAAACCCCTTTGATTGTGCCAAGTGTCAGAGTACATCTAATGGACTTACGTATCTTATCCAACAACATAACTCCAGGCAATTACCTAGGAGGCATTCTTTACCACCCCTATTAACCAACAGAAACACAAGGCCAATGACAAGGCATCACAAAGCACTTGATTTTAAATTTTTAGGTCAAGTTGTCTCTTTTAAATAAAAATTTCTCTCATGCAAATGCACACAAATACAAGTGAGTTAGCATGAGGCAGTACATTAAAATACTCCAAGTTTGAATAGAGCACCAGCATTCCAAGATAAAAGTTCAAGGGCTCAAATTAAACGAATTTTCTTACGAAACAGATAATAAAAATCAAGGGTGTACTAACCTTTCCCAACGGTGCAGATATCAACCCCTTTGGGCGCCTTGGAGACCCTATGACAAGGGCCCAGTACCATCTTTGCAGGATTCTTTTTTTGTTGTCAATGTCCTTGATAAGATAATAGGTTGAACAGAAATTATCACACAGCTAAGATAATGCATTTATCATGAATATAAAAGGTTCATAATGGAAAAGAAGCACACATGAGAAGCGAAGACATTTACATCTTTTGATGCACAAATAGTTTTCTCACGGAAGATAGAATGCAAAACCGTTGCACTAGTTTGTGTTCTGCCCATCACCAAAATGCCACTACTATCTCTGTCAAGTCTATGCACCTACATAACACATAAAAAGTTAACATTAAAAAATCATGAGATATGAACAAAGATTTATATATCCAATCACTTCTATAATCTAGCATAAGCTTTTGACACCCAAAAGGTCAACAAATAAGTAAATCCAGAAGCAGGGCTCAAGATACAGAATAAAAATGCTTTTGTTTGCAGTGGTATCAAAATAACAATATGACAGATATCAAAAACACAACAGGAAGATGTACAACACATCTCCACTAAAATTGTAAGGGTAAACTTGTGTTTATGTCGCTTATGAACAAATACCTCAAGGTTAAAGTCAAACCATACAAGCCTCAGTTGTCATTTTGACCTTATCCGTTCATATTATCATCAATGAACATCAAATATTCTGTTAATAGGTTTCCCAAGATCTCATAAATCAATTAATGGACTATTATTGCATTTCTGATCATGTTTGATAGTGGGAGAAGACAGTTCTAACATGAAATCTCCTAGAATATGGGACCACACTTAGAGTACACTTATTTTCGAGCATGTGCAATATATGAGGAAAACAAAAAAACAAAAAAGATAGCTTTTATTCTTGCACACAGCCCCGAAAAACAATTAAGAGAGCTATTATCTTGCCGCTCGCCACCCCCATAAAGAAAAAAATGAGGGAGTCAGAAAGAGAGTACACAGAAGAACAACAACCTGAAAACCATATTCTAGAAATTGCTTTCCTCAGATAAACATGCTGCACACATATATTCTTATAGATAAAGTGGATTGTTTATACTTGAGTTGCTGGGAAACTCACCAGCCGTGGTGGTTCTGAGCAATCATATGTTAAACAAGCAGCTGCCAGCTCATCTAAACTTCTTTTAATGCCAATACCCCCCTATATAACATAAAAATCAGGCTAATTTTGACCACCAAAACTATGGAAGTTTGAAAGAAAACAGAGACCAAAATCCGACATCTTACCTGAACAGGCAGTCCTGGAGGTTTGTTGACAACAATAATGGCTGGATCCTAAAATTTGAAAAGCCATATTAAGTCATAAGAGCAGATTGTGTTAGAAAAACATATATACCAACCATAGACGAGAGAAGAGTCAAATTTGAAAACCTTATACAACTCCAGGCTACGGATAAAATTAACTTCTTCTTCAGTGCAAGGGCACTCTTGTTTCTCAGAGGGCAATGCCTGGATGCTAATGGGAAGAAAAATTCGATCTCCCGAGTTCAACGAGTCCTTAGCTGCCACCTTCCAGTTTCAAAAGATCAGAAACATTTGATTGCCCGAAATCAATCTAAATTATCTAACAGCAAACATCATTATATATCATATACACAAACGAATAACTAATTTTTATCAAATAAGAACGTAACAGCAGTTTCAAATACCCTTTTCAGTTTACTTTCTTGTATTTGATCACCATTATCAGAACTTTCAATGGTAAATAATTCTCTTCGAACCTGCATACATGGTATTACATGAGAAACTCACTTCACAGTAAAGCAACTTTAAAGACGCTTTATTTGCCACCAGGATTTTAACTTGATATAAACTAAAATCCCAAAAGTTACAACTGTTCATCACATTTTGAACAAAACTAGAAAAAGGGAAAAAAAAATTCAACTAGAAATTAAAATATGTTGAATTTCAGAACCACCAACCTGTCTCAAGCGAAAGAGCTTTTGTATTAGACTTCTAGGCAACTCGGGGCAGCAGCGAAGGACCCACTTAAGCGCCGTCGTTTCAGACGCGGCCACCCTAGAGCCTCCGGCTAGCTCTTTTCCCAAGGCCGAGCCGTTGATGGTGGAAGTGAAAGGAGGTAAAGTGAACCATTTGCCTCTCTTGTTGTCATTTTTATGGTGGGTTATCGTTTCGCTGGTGTAGTACGCTTGCTGTTGCTGAAAAGCTGATATTGACAGCCTAGAGACTCCGCAAGGCGCGAAGGACGATGGCGTTCGAAGGAGGAGGAGGCAGCGGAGGATTATGGGACCCACCATCACCGTTCAGTTTAGTGGGAGCTTTGTGGGGGTGAAGTGTTGGAGGGGACAAGAAGGGTTTTGTCAACGATAACGGAAAGTTGTTAGACTTCATTACCGGTGACCGGTAATGTGCTGGCTTCAATGTGTGGGCTGGGCTTCATTTTCATTTTTGTTATTGGCTTAAAATCCTCCCCATAGCCCATCCCAATTTTTATTGTTTATTATATTTTAATATTGTTAATTCTGTCAACTTCACAAGAATATATTTAGTTACTTGTTACTCTAAGATCCAATCAATCAATACATTGTCCTTAGTCAAGATATACAAAAGGGTTATCAAACAGCCATTTAAATTTACTCTATATGGTAATGACAATCTTTATTCTTCATCGATATATTTTGTACATTACATTTCTATATATATAAAAAAAGTGATTACATTATCGCCAACATGTGTTTAACTTTATTGCCAACATTTCGAAGACAAAGAAGAGTAAAGAAAAGAAATACAAGAAGCTAAAATTATATTAGAATATATATATATACGTTTAGTCTGATAATAAAGGTGTAAACTAGTGGTGCATGCGGCTAAAATGATTATGTTGTACACCGGAGGGGGGATGAGAATCTTGAAATGGAGAACCCCTCAGCCTGTGTCCGGGGCCACTTGGACTTGGCCCAGATTGCTTGACTGCACCCAGATAAAATCTGTTCAAGGAACCAATGCCATCCATCATCTCTCTCCCATTGCCTTTCAAAGACTCATGAGCTTCTGATTGAAAGAAAATAGAGGTGAAGAAGATGAGAAGAAGAAGAAGAGCAGCAACACTGAGACTGAGAGGCCTCAGCTTCCCTGCGGCCATGTTGGTTACTTAATATGCAACAACAAAGCTACTAAGAATGATAAATTAGTTGATAATTTTATTAATATTCTGCTATATGCAAGGAAAGCTAGTCCAAGTTTAATTTATATATAGCATTAGGGTTGAAATGTGAGCTCCTAAGTTTAAGGTGAAGAGGTCAATGGTTTGGTAGGACATGTGCTTTGAAAACAGCACAACGAAAGGTCCAAGATGAAAGTTATAAGTTATTACTTTTTATGAACTTCAAGGTGGATTTCTGAATGTGACAATTTTGAATTAATTCAGAAGTTTAAAGACCTTAAATTGAAAATTCAGAGTTACACAAGGAGAAATATTAAAAGCAAGAGTTACAAAGTCTTAGCTTATACAAATATGATTTGTAAGTCATAAAAGTTAATGAGAATATAATGGCTTCTGTAAAATAGTTGTAAAACAAATTATATGCTAGTAAATTAACTAAGTTGAAACACCAAGTAACTTATTGAGTAGGATTTTATGGTTGATCCGCGACCCTCAGATATTGAAGGTATCCTTGGAGTGATCTCGTAGTTACTACGGGTTTAAATGATGGGGTTGACAGTCTATGGATTTTTTTCCTTTTGTTGTATTTTGCTAAAAAGATTGAAAAGAGATAATGCATCAAGTTATTTGCAAGAGTCAACTTGATCCTCTTTATGGGGATTCCAGATGAGGATCTTTTTCTTTCATTCATACATATTTCATGCGTTCCATATACTATACAAATACACATACAAGTTAACAAATTACTGTTCTCCTATTTAATATATGATAATACTTTTGCAACTTTTTCGTTCGACTTGGAATTTTTATTTGGTGAGTGTCCTCATCAAAGTCTTTACATTGAATTTTGGAGTCCTAAAGAAAATGACTGTATATATGAGCCTTCTTTCAAAACGTTAATTCATCTATATACAAAATACACTTTGTTAGAACAATAAAATAGTGAGTGATTATATGTAGCTGCCTGCCGTCTCAAAAATTGTCGGCAAGCAAATTTATCGGAAAATGAGAAAGCCAAGTTTCAAAGAAAAGTGTTATGATTCATGAACAAAGAATATATAATATGGATATGGGGGAATTGTATGGCCACAAAGGGTTTTAACGCAACTTGTAACAGATTATATGGTCTTGGGATTAACAAATCCATGACCAGACTATGCATTTCACCATGGTTGATCTACCCACAAACAATGCATTCTTGTTTCAAGCTTAGTCTGTCTCCCAATATTCCTGCTTTGACCTCACGTTACTGGAAAATATCTATCTATCTATCCATTTATATATAATCGTGTGAGCGTCCTGGCATGGAGCAGTTGCTGCAATTCATACGGTAAATGTTGGAAGAGTAAGGACATGGAAACTCCATCACAATAACTCTCTAATTATCTATATAAACTGAGTATATTGGAAACCAAAGTGTTTTGACCCTTTCAGTTACTTGAATGCTTTGCTTACGGTTTAGGTTGATTTACAATTATTGTATAACAATAATAGTTCAATTCTTTATTAAAAAAAAATTGTCCATTTTTATGAATAACTAAAATTGATGCACAATCAACAGTAGTACACCTTTTCGTAAGTTTCTAATTACTTGCAATCATAACATTCTTCTCAAAACACACAAATAAAGTTTGCATGTATATGATCTAATTATATATGAAAATGATGTTAACCTACTTTGTTTTAGCTTTCACATAACATTGAAATATGATAACTAAGTTTCATTTTCATGTGAGGAGACTGCATACTGTATGGGGAGCTGTTCTCACAATCGAAGGCAGAAATTTAAGGCTTGACATCCAAGAAATCCATACAGAATTTTGGTCAGAACGCAATTCTTGAAGTTATTGGGCACAATGTAATCATTCCATTCTCTATGGACAAGCACTAGAAAATCAACAGGGAAAGATACCTATATGGGCACTTACCCACTTCTTTCCTAGTCATTTCGGTTCCAAGTTAGGTCATGAATCACATGCAACCAAGCTAATTCGCTCATTCGAGTGAGCTAGACTCGCGATGGTTACTGATAGAATTTTGGCAAATTTAGTTAGACTTCTGTGAATGTGATAGCATATATTTTAGATCATCATTTGAATGTGATGGCATTGTACGCAAGGTCAAATTAAACCATCACCTACATTCATCGTATTGGCCTATATATATAATGTCAAAGATATTTTGTGAGGATGAGTACTATTTGTGTTTGGGATAATTTATAATATCATATGAAAAGCACTTTTAAATAAGCAATTATATATATATCATTTTTGGCGTTTGAGCGAACTTGACCAAAATGATTTGCGAAAAAATCAATAAACAATCTCAAATATCTAACTTTTTACTGCTCAGCATTACCAGATACTTTCTTCAAAAGCTAAATCTAGGCCCACTAAAATTTGACAAATACTAAGTAGAACATCAAAGGTCGGTCGGTCATGGACCTTAATTCTCTTCTTATTAGCAAAAAAAGTCTACACTTACTGCTCATTTGCATCTACACAAGAAGTTCTATGTGACCAGGAGTCACCAATTTGTGTGGACCATTAGCAAGTAATTAGGGATTTTCTTTGACTCTTATTGAAAGCTTTGTTATAATTTCGGAAAGAATGAACTTTTTCGGAGTCTGAAATAATTGTAATCAACTTGCTAGTGGGCTCGACAGTGTACACCTATTCGAAATCATAAAGAGTCACCGTCTAAATCTAGAATACAGATTCTATTTTAGACTTAATTGTTTGGCACACTCCCTTTTCACCTGATCAACTCATATATTTCCAAGTCGTGAGAACCATAATCAGGGTTCAAATCCGGAAACTTCTCAGAAGTTAGTTCTGATCCGAATGTGATCGCAATTTGCTAACTTTACTTTTCACAATGTTCACCCATTTCTAAGTTTCTTGCATGAACCTGTACATCAGTTGAACCATGCTCATGATGTTGGAAAGTTTATATCACTATCGCTACCAGCGCCTAATTGGTAATTGCCATGCACCTAATGTGGTGTCCAAATGGGTGATATAGAATATATATATATATATATATATTTATTTATCAAATAAAAATATTAAAATAATTTAATATATATACATATATATCTATTAACATAAACTATGATTTTATTAAAAATATAGTTATATCAACTTAGAACTCTTAACTATAATTTCATGGTGTAAATTTCATCAAAATCGATTAAGTCGAAATAATTACAACAAACAAGGTGTTTTTATTCTTTAATCACTTTTTTTTTAATATCTTGTGCTAAGTTGTGCCAAGAACGAGTACCATTGAGTGCATAACCTGCGTAAACTACTTGCTGCAAGGATCTGAAGCTGCCAGTTTTTCACCAATAAGGTAGACTCAAACATGTTAGAATTGACCCGAAGAGTCTTATCTTGACTCTGGTAGCTCGTCCGGCTCATATTCTGTCTTTTCATGAAACCAAACTTCTACTTTATTCTCCAAAGCATTTTCGCTGTCCAAATATCTTGGCTTTGTTGGAAACGAGCCTCATAGACGGCGGCTTCGATTTGTTCAACCCCGTAATTCAATAGCAGCGCACACTATAAATTGAACCCGCCATAGCTCATTCTCTGCCAGTTCTAAGGCGAGATCATACCAGTACATAAACTATACGTACAGCAATCTCTGATCTCTAACATGGGCGGCAGTGGAAAAATGCGCATTTGTACTTGCATTTTCATTTTTCTTCTTGGTTCTATCTTGCTGAGCCCCATGCCTTGCGCAACAGAAGCACGCCCACTGCAGGCTTCAGGTTTGCGTCGGAATGCAATTAGAGAGAGTGAGGATCTGTCCTGGAGATCACTTTTGCTCGGCGCGAAGAAGACTTCAGGACCAAGCCCTGGTATTGGACACAAATATGTACATGTTAAAAAGCTTCAAGGGACCATTAAGAACTCCGGTCCCAGCCCTGGTGAGGGACACAAGACTGTCCATGGAAACAAGCACTAGCGAGGTTCATTGTTCATCAGCAAAAGGATATTCTTTCTCACTTTCTTTCCTTTATTTATTCATTTCTTTTTTTGGTGTGATTAAAATTTTATATATTTAGGTTTCACAAATTGGGGAGTAGAATTCAGCAAGTAAATTGTAAGAATGATTGTGGTTTGTGTTCTTTGTTACAACAGAAAGCGTGCACTGTATATAGAACGTTAATTGTGTTAGAATTGTGCTTATGTGTTCAATTTTTAATCATCTTTTCTATGTTTTCTTAACGTTTTGATGAAAGCGGAACTTGGATAGAAAATTCTCCTGATAGCATCAAACCAAATTTAAAGTTTTCAAGCATGTCTTCTGATTACGATATTTACCCGTATAGAACTATATTTTATTCTGGTTAAACAGCTAATGCTTGGTAGCCTGGCGGCATTACCATGTTTCCCAATTCTATATATTAAACCAGTTCCTTGTCCACCCATCTCACTTCCTTCGCCAATCACCATTCTCTCAGCTCCAATCGGGGCATGCCGCATGGAAGTTGTTACACCCATTTGACGAAAACAAATGCATTATTATGTTTCAAATTATACGTAAAAGAGGTTGAAATGCTTCACAAGCTATCCATACTTTCAACAAATTAGCTGTTATTATGAGCGAGACAACGAAACTATCATTTCTGTCATAGAGTTTGTATTGCTCAAGTCATTATTTTTTTTTTAAAATTGTTTGCTATGTGTAGATTTTCTTCTTAAAAAAAAAGAAAAAGAAAGAAGAAGTCTATTACGGCACCCTTTTGCAGTAGTATTTTTTTGTCGTTTCAAATAAAGTTAAATTTTGTAACCCTATTATGGCAGGAAATTAAGCTGTAAATTCAAACCCTAAACTCTGAATCCAGAACCACTTGCTGCCCACACGAAACCTCTCATGTCAATCCACAATCCACTGATGCCATAGCGCTGGTTAATTCGGCCACCATTGTCATCATTTTATTTAAGTAGGGTACCAGGAAATCAGCCCTGTCACGGTGTCACCTAATGTATCCCTGTAACAAAGCTTAGGTTAAAAAAAAAAAAAATTATATTATACGATTTATGTCTCTATCTAATAATATTATGTTAGACTAATATTTAATATATTTATTTTAAAATTAATCAATGATAGTTATGATTAGTTATTGAATAGAATAAATACATATTTGATATAATATTATTGAATAAATATATAAATGACATGATACGTTTATCTTATCATATGATTTGACGTGATTTTGATCACAAGTTGGTAAAATCACATAAATTATTGAACGTATACTACATGGTTGCTACACTATATACGTCCCATGGGTGCATGGATCTTGATTTAGCACTTCGTGTGGATGAACCACCAGTGCCTACGGAATCAAGTTCTACTGCGGAAAAAATGGCCTATGAACGGTGGGAGAAATCCAACCGTCTAAGCCTAATGCTCATCAAGTCTCATGTTAGTCAGAGCATTAGAGGGTCTATTCCTTAGTGTGAAAAAGTCAAGGACTACATAAAGGCCATTGAAGTGCAATTCATTAGTTCTGACAAGGCATTGGCTAGCACTCTAATGAAAAAGTTGTCAGTGATGAAGCATCACAAATCTAAGAGTGTGTGTGAGCATATCATGGAAATGAGGGATATTGCAGCCTGCCTCAGGTCCCTAAAGATTGAGATTTCAGAATTTTTTTTTGTCCATTTCATACTCAACTCTCTCGCTACAGAATATGGACCATTTAAAATATCATACAACACATATAAGGAGAAATGGTCCGTTAATGAACTCCTAACTATATGTGTTCAAGAAGAGGAGAGGTTGAAACATGAAAATATGGAGAGTGCCAATTTTGTCACTCATAAAAAGGGACAAGGAA
>JANLJB010002291.1:0-11325 GCA_026212285.1 Bursera cuneata | reverse complement strand
AGTTGAAATACGATAATAAAAAAGAGCTGAGAATAAATGTAAAATAATTCATACCATGTGGGTCTCCATTGCAAGCAAAGCTTTCAAATCCTCAAAAGAAAACAATTCATAAGTAAATTTTAATGGGTTCAAGTTCAGTAATCAGCTCTTGCTGGGTTCAATCATACGTAACCTCCAGTCGAGTATCGTGTACTAGTGTCATATTTTGACAAATAAATAGACCCCAACAGAAAGTGGACTCCTGGCTGCAGCTTTAATTGTATTTAGGAGGTAGACGTAGAGTTGCTGTTTTGGGAGTAGAACCCCCACAGAGGGTAGTAGTCTTTTTTTGTAAAATTGGTATTTGCTAAGCAAGAAACTGTCGACGTTTAACCTTTAGCTTGTTGCCTTTCTTTTGCGGGGATTTCAGCAAAATAGTCACATTAAATGGAGTTTATTTGCTACGCAACGACACTATTGACGGATGATTCAACTTCTTTGCCTTGTTGCCTTTCTCTTGGGGGGTTTTCAGCAAAATAGTCACATTAGATGGAGTTTAGGAAAATAAATATATCTTGATTACTATTACCAAAATAGCCAACTCTTGACTGTCATCAGTGAACACTTATAGAATCCCTATAATGAATGAACTAGTCTTTAGTGTAGGCGATTATGTTATTTGATGTGTTAAAAAGTGTTGATAACATATTAGATATGTTACTCCAATTACAGAAAATTCGCATATCATAACTTCTCTTAAGGCATTACATGTTGATGAACATCCTGCATTGATAGATAATAAGAGTAGATTGTACTTGTACATTGTAGCATACCAATTTACAGAGCTATTAGCAGATAAATGCAGATCATAATATGTTACATAACAGAGCTCGATATATATATATATATATATATATGTATTAGACCCCATGAATGACAGAACTTTAGATTCATTATAATTTTCTCTACCCCGGTACAGATTCGTCTCAGAGCAGCCCCATTTTACCCTTTTTAAATGGAATGGTTTTTGAGTTTCTATCCTTTATATAAGGAGTCACTTCAAAATTAGAAACTTATAGATGAAAATGCTCAAATTGAGCTGACAATATTTTTTAGCAATAACACCTAGATCATGCAGCAACACCACGATTACAAAACTTGAGTGTACATTTTGTAAAAGGACACCCAACACAACTGACAAGGAACAGAGTTTAGCAGTACTAGATAAGTCCATAGAGTTCTAAATTTTCATTTCTAGATCTAGATGTACAAAACCAGGAAGAAAAGTGGAAAGAGAATGAAGATAGAGCACTTCCACCAGCTAAAAGGAATAAATAGCTCATCCTTTTTGCCAGGTAGAAGGGGAGAAGAAAAGAAAAAAACTTAGCTAGGGTGTCTTTTAGATAATTAATTAACAACAGAATCACATGCATACTCGTTGGAAACTAGCAGCATCAACATTGACAACCCTACCCCACCACCACACCAACCACCTCATAGCGACTAGTCCTTTGTTCTCTCAGTCCCACAAGAAGATCAAGCCTGAAAATGGGAGGATCACAAAGAAAGACAACAAGCCACAGTCTTTGAGTCTCAGCCCACCATTATCGTAGTCTGTGTTGATGTTAGTGCCAGCTCCTGAAGGACCTACACCAGCTCCTCCTAACACTCCAGTTGATGGTGTTGTGGTGTATGGAGTGGTGGTAGTGGTTGGAGTTGTGGTCGAGGGATTGGTGGTCGTCGGAGAATTTGTAGTGCCAGGGGTTGGCGTTGTGGTGCCTGCAGCACTGAAATTAACCAAGCAAAGTAGCAAACAAAGAAAGAGTTACCATAATGATCAGATCATCAGAAAAACTGCATATTTGTACGCAAGCAATCATAATACTAAAAAATGATTGAAAACTAAATATCAAGAAAGGCTAATAACAATATTTGCTGAAAGAATTTTACAAGTTGAAGGTACATAGCACTATTACTGGCTTAAACTTCTGAAAAAAAAAAAGATGAATTAGCTGTTTTTGCTGCAAGCTCATTGAGCAAAGGACACACGTAATGAGAAAGATTTTACATTCATTTGCTGGGTAAAAAGCAGAATGAAGTTTCCTCAAGTAGTATTCACATTGCATCTCTCAAGTTTTTAGCCAACGAAGGCAAAAACACATGTGAGTATAACAACATAGATTAACCAATGGTAGGGTTGATTGCAGTTTTTATTCCACCAAAGAAGATGGAATGCATTAAGAAGTAAATGATTTAACAAGAAGCTTCTGCCTAGAGAGAGGGAGTTTCTTGATCAGAGAATCATATGATCCTTGTTCAGAATATCTTCTTCATGCAATATGCTTATTCCATGATCAACAGCATGTGAAGATTCCACTTTAATTGTATTGAAAACACAAATAGTTAACTTAATGATCTTAAACTCTCATATTACTCATATTTTAGAGAATAAAAGAGAAAACAAAACATAGTTCAATGAGTTTAATTAACTATTAACGTGACTGTGATGCATGATTTAAACTATGTAAAGCTAAATTTGTACCAAGTCCTCTGTAGTTTTTACCAAATTTTCAAGAAAATTGCTAATTTTTTATTTTTCTATGGGAAACCAGAAATTAATAAAAGTGAATAACTAATTGTTTACAACTTGTCCAAGAAAAAAGGCTTAAACCCAAGTGGAATTGTTGAACTCACATTATAGTCATGCTCCTATTCTATCTGGTGTGTACAGAACTGTGTAAATTGAAAATCCAATAGAGATAAGCCTTGAATATAGAATTTATTTTTTTTCACATTCCAAACAGCATTCATGCTTTTTATTGATTAAAAGTAGTGACAGCAGAGAGGAGTGCTCCCATAAAATCAGTAGGGAATCATCTAAAAACTGCTTAGACACTTGGACCAGACATGCACAACCCTCGAGACAAACATCCCCAATTTCAAAAGTTGGCTCAAATCTCAAAAAGCTTGTCCGTTCACGGCTCTAACTCATTAGCTCTCCTCTAAAGTCTCGAGACTGGACCAAAGTAACAGCTCCCACCATTCAAGTGCAGCAACACTTTTTGCTGTTTCAATGTGGACGAGCCTACTGTTAAAAAGTTAAAATATCCCCCTCCAGCGTTCTAGCTTACCACCAAGAAAAGATAGGAGATAATGACAAAAATGCTTCTAACCATCTTATTGGGCTTTAATGGTCATGTTCACCACGTGGACGGTTAATATTGTGGCACAATGTGGTAGTAAGAATAACAAGATTACATAGCAGGTTTATAAAAGGTGTAAAGCAATGACTTTTAGTAGGATGCCACACACTTCACACTGTTCAATTCTTGGCGCTTTCTGGGTCTATTTTGAGTAAGAAACTGTTGAATTCTAGTGACATTTAACCAGTGGTAAAAGGCTTAAAAGCGTGTGTTTGGAGCCCAATAATTGCAGCATCTTTAATGAGAAGATGACTCTATCAACTTTAAAATGGCCACCAATGTGAGATTATGAGTCAATAACATCATCATGCAATTACAACATAAGTCAATATGACAAAAAGGAGCTCACTTAGAATAATAAGATCAAAGTGAAAGAAAAAGAAGCCTGAGTGCTATAGATGTGACAATATATTTTCCAATGTGAAACGGAAGGCATATGAAAACTGTCAAAGGAAACGCTTGATGCAGACTTGAATTCTTTTAAAAAAGCCATATTTTCCCCGGGAATAAAAGGAACTAAAGATGCCCATTCCACCCACAAAAAAAATAGTAACTCTAAAAAATAAAAAGTTCTTAAGCAAAGGAGTCTACCAAGACAGCACTACTATTGAATTCTCAGCTTTAGTTATTTTATTCTTCTGACCACTAAGTGAATTTGTTTATTTTATGCCAATTCTTGGCCTATTCAGCTCTATTCCAACTATGCTTAAATTGTATACCCTTTAGAAACAAAGGCGAGGTAACAAATAATATAATTGGGAAGCAGGTGGCTGTAAGATTAATTATTCCGATTCCACTGGAGAAGAAACCTGATTTTATTTCTCGTTTGGGAAATATTTCATACAAGGTTGAATTATGGTTAAGGTACAGAATACAAAAATAGAGGCATATACCTCTACTTCTCGTAACATTCCAAATGACTGAAATATTCCTTTCATGTGGGTTTTTATCCTTAGATTTGGAGAGCCTATCAATCATAATGTGCCAACTCAAAACCATGTGTATGATTCAAACGGCTCTCATTGGTTGGACCTCCCATCAACATATGCACCCAAGATTTTATTTAGAGTTATAACCTAGATTCTTCCTCCATGTTCACGAGCATAAAAATAAAGGCCCCACAGTGATTGAGGGAATCCTATGAAAAATTTCTCCTATAAAGTCCCATCATGATAATAAATAATCCAAATGTAAAGTTTAAAATAAAATACGTGATTTATAAATTTTAATGTTAGTTCACTAATGGACCTGTGAGAATGTTTAACCCTATTGAATGGGAACTACCCTTAATTTTTATCATGTCCAAGGGTATTTAAAGCGTCCTAAATATGTAGGGGCGCCCCATTTTTGTGAGCAACCCGAACACTACACTGAAGCGAGTCAGAACTGAGTCATGCGCCACCACATAAATTGCAAAATATCAAACGATATAATAATAATAATAATAATTAAATAGAATTATTAAAAAAAAAAAAAGGAAAAGGGACCGGATCATTCAAATCATACCTTGCGCTAGCAGGGTATGTGCAGCCATTAGCGCCTGTAAATGAGCAAGCAAAAGGAGTTGAAAAAATGCTTGAAAAAATTCGTCTTAATCCGGTAAAGAATAAAAAAATAAAAATAAAAGAGTGGCTGGTGATGAAGGCTTACTGGGATCGGTTGTAGTGATGGCTGCAGTTCCGGCAAAGTCACAAGTCCCTTGAGCTTGACCCTTCTTCTGGAAATAGCTGTTGACAGCATAATTGCAATGAGCCCTCACAGTGTTGGGGTTGTAACAACCCCCATTTGAATGGATAGGGGTACAGTCAGCCCCAGCTCCACAGGCATAGTCCAATGTCTTCTGCAATGCTGCGTCACTCCCGTCTTTGCAAATGCACCATGTGGCACCTGCAACAAACGCAAAATCATTTTTTTATAATAAAAGAGATCAGCCCATCTGGAGAGAGAAACGTGAGCACCAAGGGATATTCTTTTTTCTCTCTCTTCTAAAAATATAGAGTGAAATTTCAAACCGAAATGCTAAGCTGCTTTTTATAGAGCAATATATCAGGATTCAGACAACATGAAAAAGATCTATAAAATGGAAGAAAAAAAAAGCAAGTAACACACAAACTGGTTGATAAGATGCTTCAAAATATTGAGTTATTAGAGCCCACTAAAAAGGAAGAAGAAAGAAAAGAGATCTATCCATGTCTTATTATAAAATAAATAAAAAATAAAGGCCAAAAAAAAAGCTGAGTAGTAAACTAGCAGCTTTACTTGCAACAAGTAAAGGAAATGAAATGTGATATATATGAAGGGCTTACTTGAATGGGCAGTGAAGCCCAGAATGAGAAGTAAAAACACCAAAACAGCCATCATGGAAGAGAAGAGAAAAGGCTAGAAGGTTTGCTTAGAGAAGATGGAAGCGGTGGTCAGAGAAAGTTGGTAGCAGCAAAGCCAAAGAAAGAGAGAGAGAGAAGTGGGCAGTGAGTGAGTATGAGAGTTTGTCTAGGTATAGGAGAGTGTGTGAGTGACAGAGAGAGAGAGAGATGGGAAGTATATCTAGACAAAAATAACATGTAAGAGAGAGTCAGAGACTGAGAGAGTGATCTAAATGGTTTTGGTGGTGGGATGAAGGTGGCCTGGTGCTCTGTTCTGGCCTGGGCCTTTGTTTGATGTCGGCTTGTGAGTGCTTTTTGTTCCTTTCTTCTCTCACTCTCTACTATGTGTAACGCCCTTCTATATACTAATTATTTCTCCATATTTACCCTCTTCTCAATGAACACAATACTTTTCATGGGAAGTCGAGCAAAAGCTTCATTTTGGTCGGGGCCACTCACTCGCTACCATTTCTGTTCAAATTTGATTATTGTACTTGCAGCTAGGAGCCATACCGCTCCTTATACTTTTGTAACGGTACATTTTCTTGTCACTTTATAAGAACTAAGTATGAGATTTTGCAATAACATTGTACATAAAGTCATAATTTGATCAATGAAATGGCAAGAATGTTGGAAACCAAGACTCCTAAAGCGTTGCATGTGTCTTTTTAAATTTAAAAACGAAAAAAATCTTACAATTAACATATATCTTGCAATACTCTTACGAGATTTAGCGAAATCTAACACGATCGGTTTTTTGGTTACGGGTTTTTCTTCCTTTTGACAAACATCAAATGAGATTGATAAAATTTTACTCTAATAATAAATGTAATTTGTATTAGCAATGTAACTCATCATAGGGTAGTTGTTGTGGTGACCAAAAAGTGGAAAGAAATTAATGGCATGTACCAATAATTTCCGCAACATGTACAAGATTTGATTTGAATTTGTAACTCACCCGAAATCAAGTGGTGAAACATTAATGAAATTAATTAATTAAGATGATGTTATCCCTATAAAGTGAGTCAGAAGTCACTACCATGAATGAATCAGCAACACTTGTTATAGCCCTTTGCAAGAATTCAACCATCCTGGTTGGCAGTGGACCCCCACTTGTTGTTTCTTCTTAGCTATATCATTTCATGGTGTCCGTTGATCTTTACATCTTGCTTTGATTGGAGACTTTGCAGGATCAATCATTCATTTAAGGTCTTGCAAATTTGTGTTTAATTTGGTCTGCAGTTAACCTCATTTACACCAAAAGATACCAAACTTTATGACAGCTTGACAATAGTTATCATATCTTTTATTTATTTTGAAATTAAAAAAATTAAAAACAGTTTAAAAAATATATTTTTTTAAAAAATTTAGATATTATGATATTATCTAACAAATAAACAAATATATAAAAATCTTTTTACTGTCAAACATTGAAATTTGACAACAAATAACATCCAACAGAGTGTTTAACAAAACGTTTAATAATTGTAGATATATTTTACAACATTATCTGTCAAGCATCGAAAGCTAGATAAGATGTGATATATAAATTATTAATGATTGATCTATTTTTCAAAAACTTCCTTTAAGTTGATCCTTTTTTTTTTTTTTTTGAAAAACCCTTATTTATTTGTAGAGATAAAAAGTGTAGAAGGGTTATTTTAATGTAAATGTCACCCATAATATAAGTCATATTGGATGCGACCTATTTTCAATCATGTGAGATGCGCCAACCATGTGACGTTATTTGTTGCGTTTAATCGAGTCTACTGTGGATCGCATGGTGCGATGGCACAAGATCCACTCACCCACATTGCATCAAACAGTAGTATAACATTATAAAATCAACCATGTGTCGTTAGGAGGTACACGTTGGGACCATGAAAATATTAACAACAAAATTTTGATGTAGACGACACTGTAAAATCACTAAAGCAACTTATTTTTATTGAAAAATCAACCAAAATAATATAAATCGAGGGCATTTTTTAAAAATAACTAACTCTCAAGATTTTTTTATTTTTCTATTAATTTAAAATTTTATAATTATTATATCCCTTCATATATAATATATAAATACATCTTTCATTTTATAATATTTTCAAATCAGACAGTCACCGAAATTATCAAACTGTCACTCGACCATCATTTTAACTTTTCAGACCATAATTTTGACATGCCGAACGGTCATTTGGAGATAAGAGAGAGATAAATGCATAATTATTATTTTATCTGGGTTTGGTTAAATAAATAAAAGAAAACCAGAATGTTAATTATTTTTCAAAGATTCTTATCAAATTCGGTTTTTTTGATAAATTTTCTATTTTTGTTCATTTAAACAAAAATGTAAAAAATATTAAAAGACAAAACAAAACAAAAAGATCGAGTAAACAGAATTTACTGATTCCGAATCCACTTAAATTGTTAAATACTAAAGTTANNNNAGTTATGGTATTTGAGGTGCATATAAATTTATAATAAATCAATTCGATATTGAAATTGCAAATATGAAAATAACTAAAGTAAAAAGGGAAAATGTAAAAAATAGTTAAATTGGGTGAGTTATCAAGGTTTTAGTAATTAAACAACTTAAAAAATGCAATATCTTAACTTAAATTAAAAATAGCTTTCCAATTTTTTTTTAAATCATCTCATATTATGGATCAGGTTGAAGTGCACCATTGACACTAGCCACAAATCTTCATTGCATTGCAAGCCACTTTGTTTCCATCACATTGTCACACATAATATACCACCCTTCACTCTAGGAAACTAAACACTTGTATACATTATGCCACTACTTGACACGTGGCTGAAACGTTGTTCCATTATCAGTAGGAGGAAGGCGTGGCAATGTCAACTATAAATAGAAGCCTTGTTACTGGAATTTGCACATCCGAATGGATGAATGAAAAGCTCTCTCTCCAACTTGCTATCCTCGGACTTTAAATTTCTTAATTTTAACCCCGTTATTTTTTCGGCNCTAAATAATCACAAACCTTCTTACGTTAAAATTAGGGGGTTGATTGAAAAATATCCAGACCCTTAATTTCTTACCATCAGCTATCCAAACCCCTTGTAGAGACCAAATTGTCCTCATGTTAGGATCGATCTTTCCTAATGGCTGAGACACCGTTTGCTGGAATATGGGTTTCTAGGTCATAGAAAACCTTAAAGTGGTTCTATTTCATTATATTTAATCCATATCCCGATTTCATTCATTAATATCCCTTTAGTTTTTTTTTTAAACAGCTTTTATTGGTTTTTTTTTTTGCACCCCCAGGGGTTTATGAGTTTTTTTTGGTTCTATCAATACTCCAAATACACTTACAATATACACATTCTAATATAACTATTACTCTATATACATTTAAATCAAATCCCAAACCATTATAAACCATCAAAGCAAATCATTTTATCTTCATATATACAAATAATCCAAATTCAACACTATACNTCATTCATACAAACAACAACATGCAAACGTTCAAATCAAATAAATCTCAAAGCAAAAACAAAAAATACACAAACCAATTCCTTTTACCTTCACCGGTGGTTGACTTTTCCCTCGTCGATAGTTCACTTCGTCATCATTGGTACCAAGTTAAGAAAGGAACGGTTTAGGATCTGGGGAGAGAGAAAGTTGATAAGAATTTAAACATGTAAGGAGAGAGTATTAGGATCTATCGGTCCTAACATAAGAGTAATTTAAGGGTAATTTGGTGTCTACAAGGGTGTTTAGGTAACTGATTGCAAGAAATTAGGGGGTTTGGATGTTTTATAACACCCCCTAATTTTGAACTATTTCATAACTCCCCATTACGTTAACTCTCTTTTGTCCTTGTTAGAATGTTTAAATGACAATATTGCCCATAAATAACCAAATTGATTGTAAATAACATTTGTATCTGTTTATGCATGTGAAAGTACAGTTATACCCAATTGTTAAAATAATTGAGATATAATTGTCCTCGAGTATTGATAATATGACCTAAGTAACCCTTATTTATTAATTGAAATATTAATGAAATGACTAAATTGCCCTTTCAAGTTAGAAATATGAGAAATATATAGTTTTTGTAATTTGACCTTTGGGAAACAGTCACAGTTTGGAAGAATTTATTGCTTATAAAAATTAAAAAAAAAAAAAACATATACCACATTTTTACTATACCAGTTAACTACACATTTTTCCTCTCATGCTAAATCAATCAATACAGATCAAAAATTTCATTTCTCTACTAAACATATCAATGGTAGTCTAATTCAAATATCAGAGGTACTTTGTAGTTCCAAGGTTACAATAGGGGTATTAGAGATCATTAGAAAACCAAAAAAGTTATTATTATTATTATTATTATATTTTATTTTTGTTGTAAAACAAGTTTGTGAACGTTTTTCGCTTATTAGGTTTTAGACAAAGAAGAGTTGAGCTTCAACAATTCATTATTCAACCATCTTATTAAACAAGATAACAGTGACAGTACCTTCTTGTGGGTTAGACAGAGCTACAGTCCAACCTAACTTAAAAAAAAAAAAATCTTTGATCCTAATGTTGCATTATTATTTATTGAAAGTCTTCTTATTTGTTTGGATGCTTCCTTTATGTTATAACTTTTTGAGATTGCATTTTACTAATAAACAATTTAGTCTGATCAAGAACAAATTTCTTGCTATGCCACTTGAAGATAACATCAAGAATGAATCATAAGATGAAGTGGGTGCCACTCAAAGAAAGATAAGATTCAACAACTTGAAAGAATGCGAGCTGCATTACAAGTAGTATGGTTGAGGAATATAAAAGAGCAAATTGAAGCAGTGCATGGAAATAGAAAGGACGCTAAAAAAACATGTAAATATTGAAGAATTTGCTGCGAAAGATTTTTGCGACGGATTATTAACCGCGAAAATTAAGTGCCAGAAATACTAGCGTAGTACATACTTTGTTATGGTTTTCAACTGCGGTAAATACTTTTTGTAGCTAACTTTTTTAATATTTAAATTGCCAAGAATATATTTTTTAAATGATAAATTTACCTTTGATCACATATTTATTAAAATTATAATTTTACCCCTGATTTTAAAATTTTATGAAATTACTGTTTTACCTCTAACGACCACTCTATCCATTCACAGCAACATCCATATGATTGACAAGGGATTCTGACAATAATCATAAGCATATACAGTCCCATATATATTAGAATCAAAAGCTTATCGAGGCTCAACAATCTACAAAGTTAAACAAGAAATAGATACTTTCTTCACCAAGGAAGGTATATGGTATAGATCTATTTACCAACAAAAGTTTCATTTGTCTATGGATGTTTGCATTTGTAAGCGTAGACCAATAAAGATAGTTGTAAATTGGGATATTTGATAAAAGTTTCATTTGTCTATGGATGTTTGCATTTGTAAGGGTAGACCAATAAAGATAGTTGTAAATTGGGATATTTGCTAAAATGGCCTGTCTATAGGGTCCCAAACGAGAAATAGTCTCCCACTCATAACTCTTTAATCTAAATAGCCATCCGCTATAGTAAAATAACTATTTTGATAAAACTACCCCCGTCTTCAATAACCCCACACTGTTCGGCTTCCATCGCCATTTGAAACTGCCAAAATGAAAACACTCCTGCTTTTAAGCTCCCGGTTCACTGCTCATCTTTCCAATCCTCTTCGTCTTCTTCATTGCATCTCACATTGATAACCGTTTTTCATCTCACGGCGCAAACTTTATTCCATCTCCGGTGAGTATTCTCTGTTGTTTTTTTTTTTTT
>JANLJB010002288.1:0-11592 GCA_026212285.1 Bursera cuneata | reverse complement strand
GGACACAAGTATTTGACAACTCTTGTTCAAGCTATAGATCCCTAAGAATAAGTACTTCAATTAATTCAAAACAATTTAAAATAATTTACAAGTTCTAAGCAGGTGCTTACTGGCTAGCTGAGTTTTGGGCCGAGTTCGCGAACGGCTGCTAGTGGTGTTAGTTAAAGAAGCAAGTTCTTCTAGCAATTCACGCTCTTTAGCACTACAAATATATAAAAATCTTGTGGAATTAAGCACAAACAAATATAAATCATTTAGTTGACAGAGATGCATTTACAGAGAATCATCTGTTAGTTCATATGACCATCTCTTAAAAAAATATGGTTTCAATAAGAGTTATAAAAGAGTTTCCAAGAGCTCTTTGCACAAAGAAAACATATATTTGAGAACAGTTCCATGTAGTCTGTAATAGGTGGCATCAATTTTGCCTGTTGAGCTGTTAAAGATGAAGGAACTTCATACGAGGCTTGAAACGTTCAATCAAAACAACTCATTTTATTGATGCTACACAAAGTCATGGGCACTCCCAGTTTAAACGCTAAAAGGAGACAACCTAGTTCAGCTTCATGTTGCCATTTGGTTTTTCAAGGTTTTCTCCTATGCTTTAGGGCGAAATGCAGTATGAAGCCAATAGTTCACTATGTCTTGGAAGCATTTGAATTCATGACTTGTTACCAAGAACTAAAACAAGAATATCACAATCAACAAAATGAGATCCAAACGTGGTCGTTAGTGTTATATTAGGAATTATTGTCTCTTATCAAAATAATAAAATAAATCAGCAATTATTGCCAGCATAAGTTTGGCAGAATCTCTTCTGGTTTATCAAGAAATACCAGGTATCAAAAAACAGATTCAACTAAAATTTTCAAACAATAAATAGAAAAATAAATCAAATTTTTAATATTGCGAAGGAAACACAAATATAGAGATAAAGAAGCTTCAAAATGCCAGAGCAACACAAGATGTACAATATTTGTTTGTCATGATGCAGTGAGGTAAGACTATGCTAAGGAATGCAGACCATAAAACTAATGCACAAGCTAAAGATATGATAAGACACTATATCAAATATAATTTTAAGTAAACGATTACGCTCTCAAGCTCTATTACAGCTAAAATAAAAGACAGACTGAGAATATACTTCATACCTTGTTCGATTAGGTATGGTTACTTTAACTTTAAATAAATGGTCACCACGGATAGAAGGCTTATTCAGTTTCGGTGCACCTTTCTTTGCAAGTACTAGAACGTCTCCAGGTTGAGTGCCAGGGGGAATCTGTAGTTCAGTAGTTCCTTCGACAGTCTTCACCTATTAAAGTTCTAAGTGATTAGTGGGGAGATAAGGTACCAATATCCAGCGAGAGAAAATTCAAGTGCAGTTGAGAAATTTTCTTCATATATATTTATTTAAATGGTTTGGTTATTTCATGCAAGCAGTTCAGAAATTTGAGAAATTCTTAAATTTCCAGTAAGCATTCCAGAAAGGTTAAATCACTAAGGGATTAGTGGAGAAATAGCGAACCAATATCCAGTAAGAGAAAATTCAAGTGCAGTTGAGAAATTTTCTTCATCTATATTTATTTAGATGGTTCGGTCATGCAAGCAGTTCAGGAAGTTGAAAAATTCTTAAATTTCCAGTAAGGATTCCAGAAAGGTTAAATCACTATGTCAACCAATCTAGTCCCCAATCCCTGAACCAGAAAAAGTAAAGAAATCAATCTACTTCAAGTAAGATTGCCTGATAGAATATTCCTGGAGCCAACTAAATCCAGAATATACGGACGGTGAGGTTCCATAGCACTTTTTTTTTTACTTTGCATGTATACAGTTCCACAGGTAAATTCTAATAGAAAGAAATTCTTAAATTTCTCTTCCTCCTGCATATTAATATCCAAATGTGAGCAACATGACAAGCTCACACCTTATTCCAACATAGGTGAAAACGCACTGATTTAAGCTATAAAGAGAATATGTACTTGGGGATATAAGTTAACAATGATTATTTATCACACAAGGAAATTTAAACAAACTTTGAATGTGACAGAAGGATACTGCTACTTAGGTGGATGAAGGTTAAACTTTTATTAAATATAAAAAGCTTCACAATTACTACTTCCATAAAAGCTGTGCCACGACCTGTATTGATAGTTTGAATTGATTTCAGACTTCAAAAAACTAATAACTTTGTATTCTTTTACTTATATAGAATCATGAGGTGCAAGGACTTAAAAGAGTCAAGAATTTGAAGCATGAATAAGTTTAATCAACAGTATCAACTTGAAAAATAAATGTTACCTTAACCAAAGCTCCCAGTATGGCATCAAGATAGCTGACAGATATTGTTGAGCTAAGATCTATACCTTCTCTTTGGATTCCTGGAATCTCTTCAACATCTAGATATACATAAAGATCTCCTGGAGGGCCCCTGCAGAGACCAGAGCAGACCAACTAAATCAGCCTGATTTTTTCTGTACATACAAGCAGACTGCAATGATTACACTTTCAGAAATCACATATCCTATTATATGGCCTATAGAACTCATCGGCATATATACATACATAAATAAATTTCACTATTGATCGTGCATGACATGCTAGTGATTGCTCAGGATGAGTTTGAGGGAAAAGAGAAATAAAGTCTAAAATATAAATGAAACTTTACATAATAAAAATGTGAATCCACTTCTAACAGGGATTTCCTCTCGAAAACACCTGCTCCCTTCTTATCTAGTGTAGTAAATTCACAAATGCTGACTATCAGAAGTACAGAGATTATATGTCGGGAGAACCCAAAAAAGAAACACGTAATAATAAATCCTTTAACATAAGCAAGAGAAGTAGAAATCCTAGTAACCAAAGAGAACATGTAACTAATAAATTAGGTCCATGTATACATTTTGTAAACATAATTCAACAGTGAAGATCTACCTTGCGTGGATAATGAAACAGCCGAATTGAATTTCTATCAGTATTATAACAAATGACTTGGTAAGGTTTGTGAAACTAAAAGCAAAATTCAAGCACATACCCTCTTGGTCCAGCATCACCCTCCCCAGCAACCCTGAGAATGCTGCCTGCGCTAACTCCAGGAGGGACTTTGACTTTTATATTCTTCTTTATACGTACTCGTCCCTCACCCGAGCATTTCCGACAATATTCAGATATTACTTCGCCGTCCCCACCACAATTCGGACAAATGGAAACCTAACATGAATGAAAATAAGGCTACATAAAGACCATGGCATAATAAATAGCAAGTTAAAGTAGACAGTAATTATTTGCAAGGGAAGGAAACAAGGAAATATAATATAAACAATCCCATTCCTGAAGATGTCAAACTTAATAAGAACTTTATTTCATGATTCCACAATAATTTAATGTGTTAGACTATTGCATTAAAATGAAAGGATAGGACTTCAATATAGAACTAAATAACCTGTATGAAAGCAGTATTATCAACAAAAAATAATGAAGGATAGGACTTTTATGCCATTCTAACATTGCTGAAAAATAGTTGATTTTTGAACATCTCTAACGTTGTGTATGCACTATTATTCATAAACTGCAGCATAAAAGCCAAATGTGAATTTGATAAACTTCCAACAGACAAACAGTAACAGAAACAGAGAAACTAAGCTAAAGAATTAGTGATGCACCAGTAGATGAGCAGAATTCCAGAAGAGTAATTCATACGTATTTCAGTATAATAGAGTAAAGTAAATTGCAGAGCAGTAGAGTAAAGATAAGAAGAAAAAGAAAAGATATCCTTGGATGCCCCTCTTCACATTTCCATTCCCTTATATATCCCTCATTTCTAGCTACCCTTATTTCCTATCCTAACCTATTTTTAATCCAGCTTACTCTACTAACTTCCATCCAGCTCACCCAAACTAACTTCCTCTTTTCCCTTTCCTGGAAAAAGTGAAACGCACTGGAGGCTTATCAGATTTCTATCATTTGGACGTAGCAGATATACAATCTTAACAGTAAAAAATTAGTTTGGTTGACAACGTGGGAATAGAAAATTGTAATTCACTATATGTAGATACAAGCCAAGAAAGGTCGACTTATAAACTTATCTTTTAACTTGAAAACTTATACACATTAATATTTTTTTATTCCAAATTCAACAGAATAACTCCATCCAGTTAAGGGCAAGAAAATTCTTCCAACCATGGAATTTTTTTTCCCAAATATATGGGCAACAGCTAGTCTAGTCAAAGTGAACTTTACAGTATATTTTCAACAAGCTCCTATACATTAAGTAACTAAGAGCTGAAAACATTGAAAAGAGGCACATCATATGAACAATCTCACAAGTCCTAAAGCTTCTCCAATTTCAGACCTAGCACCATATGCAATATCCAGTGATCAAGAGTCCAAAGGTTTTCAAAGAAAAAAGAGCCCAACTACCTGTGAGAACATGCCAAAGGGTGTTTGCTCAGTTCTCATAACTTGACCCCTGCCACCACAAGTTGCACATATCCTCATCTTGGAGCCAATCTTTGCACCAGTACCAGTACAAACTTCACATGTTTCCAGGTGGGAAAGCTCAAATTCTTTTTCAGCCCCAAATATAGACTCAGAGAATTCCAATGTAATGTCATAACTGAGACACAATGAGTCAAGTCAAGTGTAACTATTCCATAAACATTTAAAAAAGTAATTGCAATATCAAATTTCAGAACTTTTGAACATAAGGATCCAATTAGGGAGAAAGGTATAAAGTGTAACCTACAGAATTTTATAATCACAAATCTTTTATCAAAAAATGCGGAATTTCAAAATATGAGCCACAACAGTTTTCTCCCGTTTTTATAACAAATTATTACATCTCAGTGACATACTTAGAGTTAAAAATGTTTTAAGCAGTTAGCATCAAAGAAAATAAATAAATAAGAATACTGATGAAGGGGATATGAGAACAAAATTCCAGCTCACCGAATATCTTCACCCTTGGTAACAGTACTACGCTGGCGTGTTCTGAAACCAGTTGGGTCCATACCAGGAAAACCACCCATACTTGGCCCAAAGAATGTCTCGAAGAGATCAAAAGGATTAGTCTGCAGGAACAAAAATCAGTTGGTTTAACATCCCAGCCTTGGAATTGTATGAGTAAAATTACATAGTAAGCATTTTTACACTCAAGCAAAAGTTGTTTATTTTCAGCTATGACGACACTTTTTCCCCTATAACAAGAAAGCTACTTCTCATCTTAACGAGGAACAAGATTTCAAAAGAAAATCACCAACCAAGAGCACAGTTAGCAAAAAACATTTTCAATTTATCAAATGTTACCAGGGCTACACATACACAACTATGTCTACACACAACTTAAAAAATCTCAAGGCATGGTTCTATGACATCAGCCAGACTTCCACCAAAAGAAAACATAAACATAGAGAAACAGCTTCTGTAAAACAAGCAAATGCATTAATTATGCTCTTAAAATATAATTATGACATGAAAGTCATAGAAACAACATTCGTTCATACATAAGCAGCGCAACCAAACACAAAACCGTTAATTTCGAGGTTAGCAGAGGTGGTGGCCATGGGGCCAGGTAGTCCCCCAGAAATGACCCAAGAAGCATAAAGTTACAATTAATAATTGAGATAACTGGATCAACCTGAGGAGAGATCTAGCAAATGGCTAACCAACTGAAGGCTACTATGCACCACGTAAGATAGAGAGAAACACATGCTCAATGTCAATCAATAGTATAATTGATAAGCAATCCACTTCGTATTTCAGGGATTAGCCATTTCTCCCCTGTTTATTATCAGCAAAATAAAGTTAAAATATGAGATACAAGTAGATGAAGTACCGTATAAGCGCTTGATCCTCCACCTACAGTACTTTTAACTCCAGCTTCACCATATTGATCATACAAAGCCCTCTTTTTATCATCTGATAGCACCTGACAGTGTTACACTTCAGAATTCAAAAGACAATATATTAAAAGCAAAAACTTAAAAGAAATTAGATACTCCAGGAAGAATTTATGGAAAGATTTTTAAATACAACCAATAAGGTGAGGAAACTTGACACAGCTTATGACAACAAGCTTGTCCTACAAATAACTCTACAACGAGAAAGATTAAAATACTGCTGCACATAAAATTAGGGACAACAGAGACTTCGAGTATCTTGTTTTTGAAAATGGTTCTAACAAAAGTGTCTTACAAAAGCAATCAAATTTAAACAGAAAGAAGAAGTTTCATAGTGGCTCCAGACAGTTTACATACTTTGTAGCTCACAACTTGTTCCAACTCAATCCAGTTCATCAATCCCAAACCTAGTCCACCAAAACACATGACCTAGCTCTATTTTCCCTGGACACATATTTTGCATTGCCTATAAAATAAAGGTAGAAATTCTAAACTTTCTCCAAAACAGATAAATATTGCTTATATTATCCTTCATCTTTTTCATGGCTGAAGGAAAATCTCCACATGAGATAATACTTGACTCAAATCTTAAAGCCAACAAGAAGAACAAAAACTTGAACTCAGCCCAAAATTAAGAGATGGTATAGATATAGCATCACTTATACAACAAAGGACTTCAATAAGGACCATCGACTAACCAACATCAGCAGCTGGATTACAGCTTCTAGAAACATAAATGACATGTGAGTAAAATTTTCATCCTCCAAAGTCCAGTCATCCAGAATCATGTTTCTCACAATTAAGTCTAACGCAGGTTGATTCAAAAACAAACTTCCAACTCTATTGGATCAACACAGAAAGCCACTCTCCAAGACATGAATAGATGGACCCAACACTTAACCATACATCTCCCCGTGTCCAAAGATGCCACAAGTATGTTGTTTTAGAAAATTTAATCCAGAAAAGTAACGAAGAGAAATAATTTATACCTCATAAGCAGCACTAATCTCCTTAAACTTCTCTGTAGCTCCAGGTTCCTTGTTGACATCAGGGTGGTACTTGAAATTAACATAAAAATCAAAAATTTAGAATCATGTGCAAAAAAGGTAGAAGAAATGATAAAAGGTACAGTCACTTAAATTTATTTGAATTTTGTTGACAAGCATTGTCATTCCAATTCACAATCTTCCGCCAAAATGCCAATACAGAAACAATGTCAAACACCCTAATTCACAGAATTGATATATAGTTAATGAAGAGAGTTCCACATAGCACAGCTTACGTGATCCGAAAACACTCATATACTACTAAGGTTTCCTAGAAAAGCAACACAAAACACAGAAAACAAAAGAAAGCACAGTTAACTATTTGTCACGTTAAGTTCGGTTCACAAGAAACGGAACAAACAAGATGACCTGAAAAAAGCATAGAAAATACTTATCACAGTTTAACAAAGTCACACCTTATCTTAACTTTTCAGCAGACCCAGTTAAAATATTCCTTTTTATTTCCTTTTCTTCTTTTCCTTTCTGTTTGGTTACTGAGAAACCGTTTGACAAGGTACTATAGAAATAACCCAAATATCAGAAAAAACAAAATCACTCACTTGTAATTCAAACACCCACATAGCATTAACTTCTTCTTTTCTCTTATTTCAATTTCCTCCACTTTCAATATAACCAAACAATCTACTAAAAAGGAAAACAAAGTACGAGCCAATTCAATCAAGTACCTGACGAGCCAATCTCCTATAAGCCGCTTTAATTTCCTTGCCACTAGCAGATTTGGCGACGCCAAGAGTGGCATAGTAATCCCCAGAAGCAGCAACCACGTGTAAACCAAAACGGCGAGTAGAGACCCTCGCATTACTGAACTTGGAAGCACCAGCAGCAGCAGAAGTAGCAGTTATAGTCACAGAAGCGAAGCTCCTGTGGGACCTGAGGTGGGTCACACCATTCAAGAAAGAAGAAGAAGAGGAAGCGGAATTGTTTGAACTTGAATGGGAGAAGCTGAGGGAAGAAGGGAGGAGAGAAATAGCTGCTGCGGTTGTAGCCATTGGAAATAAAGCTGCCGTTCGAAGTGTTTGACGAATTGTCTAATAGAAGAAATGTTTAGTTATCTCTGGCCATGATGATCGTTAGAGAAAGTAGAGAGAGGAAGGTTTTGATTCTTGGCTTGGGTTTTGGTTTTATGGATGAAACAGAAGGGAATGGTGGCGGGGTGTGCAGAGTAGAGACGTGTGGTGTGATTTCAACACATTTATAGTTCACGTTTTTAATACTGACCAGTACTTTGTTTTTCTCCCTCTCTCTTTAACTTAAAAAGGGAGAAAAATGAAAAGAAAAGCGTTCGACATTTTAACGACAATGACAGTTACCTCCCACAAGTTCAATGAAAATACAAATACCCTCTTAATTGGAAAACTATCAAGGAACCTCCTCTATTTGTTATTTGTTTTTTAATCCAAGTACATGGTTTCGTAAGGCTTGCAATTCTATTGGTTTTCAATCCATAAACCGTCATCTTTAAACATTGAATAGTTAGTACATAATCAAATTTAAAGAAAATATATTAAAATTTAATCGAACTCTAATTTTTTTTTTCTATTATCTATAAGTCGATGAGCACTGAGTCAAAAATATTCTAACGAGTTGACGAGAGCTAAGTCAAAAACATTCTGACAAGTCAACAAACACAACCCCAAAACAACTATTTTATACTAAAATCTGACAAGAAAAATCTAAAAGAGAAATTTTTCATTTTTCTTTTATATAAATTTAGAAACAACTTCAAGAACTTTTACATGCTGTAGGAACGAGGCACCACATGCTGTCTAGAGCTGAATCTAAATAACTAATTACACATCAGTGTGTCACATTAAGCCAATTTTCAGAACAACGGGAAAAACAATAACAAAGACCTACATCATCAAATAACACCAACAAAGACAATTTGAACTTTCAATCTTTCTTAGCAAACTGGAAATTGATTGACATTTTGTGTTTGCTCAAGTTACAGAATATGACAACAGCCGCAACATGGCAGTTGAACTTGAACACATTTTAGACAAGACAAACAATTTCCATAAGCAACAAGAACACGAAGCAATGTGAAATCCTTTGACATTTGTAGTTCATGTGTCGCAAATCTATAATGATAGGCTAAACTTTTATCTCTCTATCCAGTCTCTCCATTCTCTCTGTTTGTTAGAAGACATCAGGATGGAAACGTCCAGGTATGGAGCTGCCTTGCTGGGCCTGCCTCAAGTGCATTTGCAACGAATAGTTGTTTACCTCGAGGGTTCTCAACTGTTCCTGATACTGAGAGAGCAATTGTTTCAAATGTTGCAACTCTTGGTTTCTACCTTCAAATTCTTTCTGACGTTCATGCTGAATCGCCACTGCACGTTTGAGGATGGAATTCTCTCGGATCAGTATCTCCATTTGTTCCTTCAGCATCATATTTTCCTGGAAAATGGAGGATAATAAGCCAAGAAAAACTCATTTGTAACTAAAGCAATATAATAAACAATATCTGCATTATGATATGCAGATGTCATATTGTTGATGAATTTTTAACCATACCAAAATAAAGAACAAAATAGCATCATTACTACACACAAATCACTGTAGTTGAGTATTCTTTCTTAATTGAATGCAGCAAAACTGCATTATCAACCCCTAAAGGTAGACAAAAATGATAGTCATTTAAATTAATTAAAAAACAGATTCACACCTTTTGAAAACTTTGTGCTGCCTCATCAGCAGTACGTGCCATGATGGATTTCTCTAAAATCTCCAGCACTCTTGAGGCACGGGCTTTAGCATCATCCATACTAGTAGCACTCATCATTTCTGTCACAAACAAGTCCACCCATTCTGCACCATCCACTGGAAGCTTGTTTGGATCCGATTGACTGTCAGAAGCAGCAACATTTTCTTCAATGGTAATATTACCTGCCAGTTTTGCAAGCAGCTTTGAGATTTTTTTTATCCCCTTAATAGACATCAAGAACTTTAAAATGCAGCTTAAGGCAGATAGAGAACTGAAATGTCTGACAAAATCATCAGTTCACACTGTCCTTGCCATGATCAAGTCACCCATTTGAAGGAGTAAGTTGAACTTCAGGTTACAATGACAAATTAACACTTCACCAAACCATGACATTACCAAATTGAATCTGACCATAATAGCATTTAATTTGTTAAGTATCGACAGATCTTGTATCATTTTCGAAATTATAGAAACATTTATTCCAATAATGAACAAAAAAGAAAGAAACCAATTTCTCCACACACGCTCACAATACATATACAAAAGAAAAATGCATTACATAAATGCAGTAACTAGAGGATTCGATTCAAGTAAGAATACTCTGTGTTCTAAAAGGCGGCCGACTAGTCCCTAGGCGATGGCGTGGTGCTTGGAAAAGGGGATAGGCGTGGAGTTTAGGCGGCCGGCAGACTAGACGGTGCTGGTCGGTGACTGGGCAGCGGTAGGCGGGGGTAGGCAGGGTTAGGCAGGGGAAGGCACGGGACAGTAGCGGCTGGGCGATTCAATCGTTAAGTTTTTTTTTTTTTTTTAAATGAAACACCCAAAACGATGGGGGTGTATTTACGCTTTTTTATATACGCCCAAAATGACGTCGTTTTGGGATATAATTAAAACTCCAAACCTTTAGTTTTTAACCTTGAACCCCCAAACCTCCTTTACATTTAACCCCCAAACCTTCTATAAGTTGATCTTAACCCTCAAACCTTTAACCTGATTTCTAAGTCCCGCCTATTCCCCCTAGGCGCTAGGCCCCAGGCTGCTGCCCTAGGAGCGCCTAGCGCCTTTTAGAATACTGAGAATACTTAGTTGAATATTTAACTTAGGATCTGTTCAATTTGACACCAATGAACACAATTCTAACTTCATTAGATAGACAGTGTAACAACAAGAATAATGCGACAATGCATTACACTGCCAGCAGTTTACATCACCATTACAACCAAGTTCAAGGCTGTAACAGAGTATGCACCGCTGATATGCACCAAGGAAACAAGAATTCAATTCAAACATGCACAACAATGAAGCTAATCTAATTACTACTAACATGTATCAGTCAAAAAATTATAAAAGCACTAGATTATGAACTACTTGAGAGATGTGAATGAGGAAAAAATGAATAGACATAGACAAATATGCACGTCAATTAGGCTTAAACACAATCCAACATCATACCTTGATTAGCATTTGCACCCAGTTCTTCAACCGAGCCCAAGTTTTCCACGGCTGATCCTGGACAAAGCTCATTCAACTTCTGAATTGCAGAATCTATATTGTCGTTACATTCTTCAAGAGCTTTCTCCAGAAGCTGCAAGGTAACACCAACAAAATAGTTATCACAAAGATGGACAGAAAACTGTTTTTGTGAGTGCTATAAACTTCAATCAAGCATAAAAAGAATCAGTAAAGATCCAACTTCTGCATAATTAAAATAACAATCAGCCAACCAACGCATAACACATGAAATCACATAAACACATACATACATATAACTTTTCAATCAAACGAGATAAAATAATCACTGACATTTTCAATTCTTTCCCTTAATTTCTTCACCATCCAATCCAACCCAACCCTTAACTTAATGTCAAATCAATAAACTGTACGTATGCATATATATCAATATATACATATATGCATATATATA
>JANLJB010002287.1:0-11782 GCA_026212285.1 Bursera cuneata | reverse complement strand
TAAAATTTTAAAATTTTTATTGGTAGTGTTAAGATGCATCTTAAAAGTTTAAATTAATATTTTTATTAAAGATTATGTTATTTTGTTATAAAAATAATTTTTTCATTGCATTAATAAATCACTTCTTTTTATAAAATCTCAAATCATTAAATATAATAATAAACAATTTTTATATAAAATTATATAAATTTTGAGGTTTTACGATATATTGAATTAGATCTCTTCAGGTTTAAAAATGAGGTTGCAAATATTTGAGTATTGATCAGATCAAGCAGTTCCCACTAGTGGGTGAGCTTGAAAGGCCTGAATCCAAAACACAGGTTTCCTACAGGAAACATTGTCGACGGGTCAAGATCTTCAGAAACGCTATGATGAAGGTGCAAACGAATTTAATTAGCTCATAAGACAAGCCCTTGTTGTTTGTAACTTATTCCCCAACCTCTATTCCCACACCAATTTAAATAAAATTATCATACCATGTCATTGTAAAATTAATTTCAAATAAAAATTAGTATTAACATATAGTAATAATTAATAATATTTAAGGAAAAATTATCAACTTTACTGTAACAATATACAAATTCAAGTTAACGTACTTAATCAAGTTATAGTCAAAATGATTGAATAAAGAAAGAAAGAAAAAGTCAAAACTAAAGCAAACATATAAAGATGACATTCTAAAATTATGTTTCATGTCTAGCATTTTCCATTTCTAGTTTAGATAATAGTTTTGTATAATTAAATTTAGGGTTTTTAATAAGCTAAGAATATTATATTTTTAGTCTTAGATAATAATATAATTTTATGTTTCTACAATAATCTATATATTATATTTGTGTGTTAATACTTTTTGTACATAGTAGGATGCAGGGCAGGTGCGGGATGAGCTGTATTAAACCTGTCCCAACTCCGTTTTACCCCATCCCACTCGCACCCTCATAAAGGCGATTCCTTGTGGATCCTATCCCTCATGGTATACTTAGCCATCCCTCATTATTATTGAATTTTAATTTTGTGTTTTAGATTGCATTAGTCATAGTAGATTTGTGTTTTTCTTGGAACATGTATGACATTGCGTTAGAAATCATGATTCTAATTGAATTGGCATGCTATGCATATATAACCAATTCAAAAGGATTTTTTTTAAAAAAAAAAAATTAGTTAAATCATAAATTTTTTTATTATATAGTGAATTTCGAGTCAACAAACACTGACTCATTGGTTATTATGAGTCGATAAGTGTTGACTTATTTGTCATGACAAATCGACAAGTGTTGACTCGTTGGTCATTTTAAGTTGACGAGTATCAACTATTTGATCATAATGAATCGAATAATAGTGTGTTTTAGCGTTTTTCACGTTGAACTTAGGTAGACAATAAAGAAAAACATAAAACCTACTAAGAATCAGAACATCCACTAAATTTAATTATTTCTCATAATTCTTCTTCATTAAATATTTGTGTTTATCTTATAATTGTTTATCTTTATCATATTTTTTGATTATCTACGTGAATATAATTTATCTTACAATAAGATTATGTAGAATACCTTGGCATCAATTAATGATATAAATCAAGTTTAGATTAAGCTTTCTTTTTATTTCGGATTAACTGGAGCAAAAGTCAAGACATTCACATAAATGTTATAATGCAAATTGCTAGAATGTTTATAACATCATATTTTCGTTTTGATTCTTGTTTTATTCTTTATCTGTTTTGTTAAGTATCTTGCAATTAACAGAACTAACAAGTTACATTGAGTAATAGCAGCTTAAATGGTTTACATGATCTCTCTTTTCATTTCTAGTTTAATTTTCAAGTCACATAATTATAAACTTAAAATTACATGTCGAAATACTATATTTTGTATAGAAAGCAAGATTTCTACATATAACAAATGAAAAGATAAGTACAGAAAAATTAAAACAATTAATATTGACGAATAGTATACCGGTAAATAAGAAATATAACATCACTTTGTTGTCTTATTTTTCTTTCTCACTCTATTCAATCTATAGATAATAATTAGTAATTGTGTTTGCTGAATATAAAATAAATGAATTAGAACTCACATGTATACAATGAATTCTACTTTAGTGATTTCCTTTTATTATCTAAAACAAAAATCAAATGTAGAAAGACGGGTTTACTCTGCTTAGAATTAATTAATTGACATCTACGTTGATTTTTGTTTCCTTGATGAATCATGATGTGCAAACCATTAATGTTTCCTTCTAGTAACTTGCAAATTTAAAACCTCCACGAATAATGACAATTAATGTTTAGCTATTATATGTGCAAACCATGGCCTTCTTTCAGTGTATAGAATTGGGATGACGAATAATATTCGATATTGAGGTAATCATGCCATGCTTATATATATACACAAATTCTCTCTTTTCTTCTTCTTTTACACATAGTTTTACGGATAAATAAAAATTAACTATTAAAATATTGTTAACTTGTATATATATACGAGGAAATGCTTATTGACCTTATAATGTGATTAGATCAGTTAGCATGTCATGGTCAATTCTTGGACTATGTTCTAAATGTTATGAGCGACATCTTATGATGATCCATCAATTGAGATCTGACCTTTTAACATGTTGTCGTCAAGTCCAAGAAAATTCATGTCCTTCCAACTCGCCAGGCATTGTGGAATCTGAGATCTGAGAACTAGTTGAAAGTGAGATTGAGGTCTCTGATATATGGAATAATTTGATGGATATTAGAAGGAATAGGTCCAGAGAAATTATTAGAAGGAATAGGTCCATATATGCTTTGTCAACTGATAATTGATCACATGCCTAATGATATTCACATTCTAAAGCTCATTTTCTGGTGACTATTAACAAGAAGTTATCATGTAATCTTTTATTGGATCTTTTCCTTAAATGTTCTATTCTTCAGCAAGTGTAATGTGATTCTTAATTGTAATTTCCAGAAAATATAATGGGTTTGGTGCAACCTCGCGTCAGTTTAAACTTGAAAGCAAGCCTGGATGAGTATTCCATTTGGCTAGTCTAAAACCACTTAAACTTGGTGAAGGAGAAGCTCATACGCTATGAATTTTACCTGCACCGTACACTTAAAAAAAATTCTAACAAAAAATTAAAAAAAAAAAGATGAATAGGTTCTGAATCTTAGTGAAAAAGAGTCGTATAAATAGTTTTTTCAGAATAATTAGTAGAATGAATTGCGAGTTCTTAATAAAATATTAATTTTAAGATATATAAAAAAAATTTTGGTTTTATGTAAAAATATTTATAAATTTTAATTTAAGTGGGGTCTAGAAAGAAATTTGAGGAATTCAAATAACAGCACTTAATTTTTTTTTATTTTTTTTTTAAGGGGAGGTTCTTTGAGACTTTTGGGCTGTGAGGGCCAGCAGCCCAATTTCTAAAATATCTAAAGGGCCATGTTTCATCGATCAAGGGTTATTTCCTGAACACGGATATTCTAACTGACAAATTTCTATCATTGTAAAGCTCTATATGTGAAGTATATAACTGGTCTAAAAGAATCTGAAAAAAAAAAAATAATAATAATAATAACTTATGGCATTTACACAAAAGTTGTTCACAGTTGGAGATTCTCGGAAAAATGAGATTAGTTTATTTGATTTCCATGTATGCGTTCCTCTTTAAATAAATGTGGTGCAGAAGCAAGACTTGAGAGGGAAGAAATATAACGCTATCGTAGTGAAAATAAGTACCTTTTCGCTGATTTGCTTGCTTTACTTTGTCTTCTTTTGACGTTTCCATGATGTAAAATAGCCCTATTAATAAGGTCTCGTCAATCAACTTCCATAGTATGAAATTACTTAAAAAAGAAAAATAGAAATACTGATGGATCATAATGTTAAAATAACTTTTTTGATAAGATAAGTAACAATTAGAATGAGTTTACTTAATAATTATATAATAACTTTGTATATGATCATAAGACTTTTATTTCGTGTACGATATATAGCTAACCTCTCCTATAATAGAGTCTACGCAAAATTAGGTTTGACAATATTCTTTAATTAACTAAAATTTAGAGGTGAAAATGAACACAGCTAGATAAATGAAAAGGGTGAAGAGCTGAATATTTGTGGTGGTATGTTGTGTCGAGATAAGAGTATAATAAAATTTGTAGACGTGTTAATTAACCACTCTCGAAATGATCAGTGGAAAATATTTAATTTTATGTATGTATTTATTAATAAAAGAAAAATGTAATCAAACTTGTGGAAGTAATATTACTCGTACAAGAAAATGCTATGAAAGGACCCAATATTTGAGTAAACATCATGTGACTATTCTAGAAATCGACGTCCACCAAATGTCATATTTAGTTAATTCTTCACGCAACTCATTACCAAAGAACCACCAAATCATATTCCCAAACAGTGTCATTTAACCATACACTTGACTAATTAAAACATCACGGTTCATTACACATGACTTTTGATCATTGAAATTTGAAAAAATGGAGGCAAGGAATCACCAATATTGCTTTGCTTACCAATTGAAGATTAATGCATTTTGTCACATGTATATTGATTTATATAACTTTTCTTATAAGTATTATATTTTAACATATTATTGACTGGATAAAAATTAAAACTAAATAAAGTAAATTTTAATAAATGATATAATAATTACACATCAAGTTATATAAAGGCATCTTTACAAAAATAACTTAAATTAGAAGACCTTGTTAAAATTTGATTAATTTCTGAAAAATTTAGACTCATGATTTATGGAGCGCTTAGTATTGTCTGTTAGACACTATCCGATACTCAATAGAGACTGTTGAATGGTGTTGGATAATGTTGGGCACTAGAGTCTGATGCTTCACATTATCTATCTGACACTATCAAATGTGTTTATTATCAAACAAATGACGATTATATCTAAATTTTTATAAAGCAAGTCAAGACTCAAACCGTTGGGTGGTTTTGTTCCATTCTTGTAAAAAAAAAAAATAATGATAATAAAACAAAACTGGAAAAGCAAATGTTTTTTCTTTATATAAATATATTTTGTACAAGAGTTTACATGTAAATATATTTATAACCAGCTAACGCTAACCTTGCATTTCAAAATGAAAGAAGAAGATTGTGCTAGTATCAATATGAGAAGAAAGAAAAAAAGAGGTAGACAGACCTGTAACATTTGCCTTTGGCTGAGTGCTACCATTGTTAAGGAGGGCCACGAGTTGTTGATGTTGTTCTTGAGTGCAGGTTGGGGTCTCCAATTGAGAATTGTTGGCAAAGGATTCCTTTTTGTTACCAGGTATTTCATTCTTTTCGTGAAATTTGTGTCCAGGGGTAAAACCAGGTAGAAGATAGCACCTGTCAATGGTGTGGTTGTTCCTGTTGCAATGGTTGCAATGCAATTTTCCCTTTGCTTTGTTTGTTAAGTTATAGCTAGGATAATTCTTCCATTAATTCCTTGGAAACAACCAAATCTCTCTGTTTTTCTTCATTTAAAACCATCGAATAAACTTTCCCAATTATAGGAAGGGGCTGCGTAATTAGGATTTGGCCACGAATAGCAGAATAAGATTCATTCAAACCCATTAAAAATTGCATGACCTTCCTCATTTGCTCTCGTTCTTCAACACTCTTTGTGGCACCACATGTGCAGACTGGTAGATCATTGTAGGAGGAAAGTTCATCCCAAAATCTCTTTTGTTTGGTAAAAGACACATCAATGCACATGGAACCTTGCTGTAGCGAAGCAGTATCTCCCTCAATTTGGAAAATTCTAGGAGCATTGTTTTGATAAAATCTTTGCCTCAGGTCAGCCAAACTTCAGCAGCAGTCTCAGTGTATATCACACTGTTGCCAATGTCTAGTTCAACGGCGTTAGAATCCAAGACAAAACCATGTCATTGCATCTCTTTCATGAGTGAAATTTTACGTCAGTCGGTAACAGTTTCTTGATTGATACATCAACAAAGCCTGTCTTGTTCTTGGCACTAAGGGATATACTCATTGCATGGGCCCAAGTCCGATAATTGTCACCATCGGATGGCTTACGAAATACACTAAAAGATTCATTTAAAAATTATAACGGTGCCTAAAAATATCTAATTTTATCGTACTCCTCCAGGAAACATAGTTTTGTTAATAAATTTATAATATTTATAAATCCTGCTGTGGAATTTGCTGGAAGGCGAAAAAGTGCAGTCAAGCCATCGTTGTCCATGCTATATGAGTCCTGAAAAACTTGAAATATTAAGTCATTCCAATTTTGAGATGACTGGTTCTGTGAAATCTACTGAGATAGGTGGATTTGATTCTTGTGGTGAAGACTCTGTTGGAAAAAGTGGCCTTGCACAATCAAATTTGGAATAAAAGACTTCTTTCAAAATGTGCCAGCTCTTTTAGACATTGAGGTGGAATGGAATCCCATGATATTTCATCTCTTATACTTGGCTATATTTCCGGGAGAATTCTGGAATTTATCTCTGAAATGCGTATAAGTTAATATCATTAACCACTCTTGACTGGTCTTTACATAATGGTAAACCTTGAGCTCAACGGTGCTAGAAATGTTAAACCTTAGAAGAGTAAATTGGTCTTTACAAATGCACAATCAGCAAAATTCTTTGCTATCACATTTGCAAAGAAAAAAAGATGGCACTTCAAACCCATTTGTAGCAGCGATCTCGTTTCCACGAAATGGCACCAAATTGTTTGCAATCATGGTGATCCTTACTCGTATTATGATGCCCAAAAGGCCGATTCGATTACTGGGTGAAAAAACTGACCCAGAATCCTTCTCATCAAGCAGTGCAAGTGCCGTATCCCTCAGAGCTTTTCTAGCTCTACGAAATTGGCCTTCACCAATTGCCCTCTGACTAGAATCAAGGGCATACAGGTTAATCTCCAAATGGTTTTGCCGCAACCGAATCTTCACAGTCCCATTACGGGTTGCATTGAATATGTCAAGTGCCTTCAAATTCCGAATTAAGCAACTACTCAATCCAAAGAAGTTTTTGACGATAGTGCCTTAAAATCCATGAACTCACAAACTTACCCTCGGTTTTACAAGATAGGCCAATTCAGAAACTTCCCAAGCTCACACTCCATCAAGCCTTATTATATTGTTCTTTCCCCTACTTTCTCTCTTCTCCTTGTCTCCCTTCTCTCCTCCCTATCTCCTCGCCACCACACAACCGCCTCTGATTTAAGTGGGTTCCGTTTTCTTTTTAATTCTCTCGTGGTGAGGTCCGCAACGCAGCACTTACAGAGCTTACTTTGTTTGATGGCTTCTCCAGTTGCTGGGGTTTGGAGATAGACGAAGGGGAAAGAAGAAACAGGAAATGGAAAGAGAAGAATCCAGAGAAAAAAATATTAAACATGGAAGGACAAATATGTCATTTAACCAATAAATTTATTAGAAAAATTATGAAAATGACCAAAAATTATTAAAAATAACAAACCCTGGTGTTTATAATTTTTTTTAATCGAAACTAAATAAATAATAATTATACCCCTTTTCATATAATATTTTCCTTTTTCTTTTCAATCCGACTGTGTCTCATAAATCTTTTATTACTATCTAGTGAGTTTGATGATCATCCAATAACTTTTAATAATTGTTTACTGATTGAAAAATATTAAAAGATAAAAAGATGTGTTTATATATTATATATGAAGAGATATTCTAGTTATTGGGTTGAAAATATTTAGATAAATCAAATAAAAACTTAAAACTTAACTATTTTTCAAAATATCTATAATTTTAGGTTATTTCTCGTAATTTCTCAATTTATTAATGTTTATCATGGTATACTGATCATTTTACCTACTTTTAATAACAGGTTTTATATGATATTAATAGGGGCAAATAAATTAATTTATTAACAAATTTTGTCAGTTTCGTTTAAAACTTAGGATGTGAAAAGAGAAAAAATTAACTTTATATTAACTTTTATATTATATTGATAGCATCTCCGTGACGATCCAATTACCTCATTTATATCTAGAAACGAATCACGTTTGAGACTTCAAAAGTATAAAAAAACACTCGTCGATGGAATAAGCTAACATGAAGTGGCAAACTAATCATATAGACGTCCACCAAGTGGCGAGTTCCCATGAAAAGCTTGTCTTCTATTTGAATTTAGCCAAAGCATCGAAACGTGATGACTATTCAAGGAAGGAAAAGTATATTTAGTCCTCTTCGTCAAATGTTTCATCTGGGGAAGGAAACTACAATTAAGTTGATGTGTATCACAATTCAATAGTGTCTTAGACGGGTCAACGACTTTGAAATTCTAACATTTTAGCTCTAAAAAATAGAAAAAAGAAAGACCCAACTTGGATTATGGTTTAGTTATCATTGAATGATTATTCTATTGACTCGATGGGTTATGCTGGCTTGTGAAAGTTTCAGGTGTTCAACGTTAAAGTTTAAACCCATTAGATGAAGTAACTAAACTCTTTATGAACTTTGAGTCTCACCTTAACCATCAAATTTATAAATCCTAAGTTCCCTTTTAACCATCAAATTTATAAACCTTAATCCCCCCTTAACCGTCAAATATTGGACTAAAAATTCCTTTGCTAGGACAAGGCTTCATTGATGTAAGGTTTAGCGTCNGATTTCTCATTTAAAACCGAAGTTTTGACACTTGTTATCTATAATCGAGACTCTGATACTAGAAGTAGAGTCTCTAACTATCTAACCTAAAATACTAACTTAATGGGTAGAGTGACTAACTTCTTTGTAAACCCCAAGATCCCCCTTAACCATCAAATGTAGGACTCATAAGTAATATCAGTGATGTAAAATGATTCTTGAATCATATATAAGTTTTGTTGGTTAGATGTGTATAAATTGATTATCATTTGTGTATGCATATAGTTTTTGAATCAATAATGGGTTAATTTGATGATTAAGAAAATTGTAGAAATTTCTTATGACAAATCGACAATCGAATACANTAGAAGAAATGAGATATATATTAATTATGGAAGAAAAAGTATATTACATCACATATCTATGAACTAAAACAAAAAGTAGAGTTTTTATAGTTTATTGGAATATTATAGGACTAAGGGTGAGGATAAAGTGGTATAGAAACAGTTTAAAAATGAAATAAAAGACAAAGTTAAAATCTTTGAATTTTTATTTTATCCGATAATAATTATCATATTTTTTTTATCCCATGTAAATTTAAATGAATCTAACATCGACATCAATTGGGTTTATAGCATAAGTGAGAATTCAATATTAGCCAACACTAAATGGCTAATTTGAAAGTTTTTGAGATCATAATTCATTTGATTAGGTAAATCAAAAGAGAATTTTATTTCACATATTTGAATAACAAAGTGAGTCTCATGAAGTTTCTTAAGAGATAAGATAAGTCTAGTCTTGTAACGAATCCTAACCTAATATCAGTCTATCCATTCCCTAGTAAAAAAAAAAATGCTTTTTTACCAAATTTCCCACCCAATACTCTATTTTCTCCTTATTATAATTGACCACCAACTTTCACCAAATCCAACTCTCAAATCACAAGAGTCCTCATCTTCTTATGTTTTTTTAAAATCCTATTAAAGTTATCAAAACCCAGAATTCTAATACCAAACAAAAATTTAACACATGATTGACCCATTGATTGACAAGAATTGTTTTGGAAATCAATGTATTTGATTTCGAGGAAGCAACATGAGATTAGAGGAATCAATCGTAACCCATGACGGGAAAAATGGAATATATAGGAAGTGGGTGGGGGGGATGGTATGGTCAAAAAGAGTCTTCTTTGTAATATATAAGAATGTTGAGGAGCAAATTAATAGTAAAATTTTTATTTTATTTAACTCACAGAGGGAGAGAGAGAGAGAGAGAGAGAGGGAGGGAGGGAGAGACCAGTCAAATGAAGGAATGGTCTTCCAAGTGTAGAAGAAGTTAGGGATGGGCAGCCACCTACGTGTCTTATCTAGGCAACTAACTGACCAAGGTCAATTTCATCTTTTTTTATGTTTAAAAAAAAAAAAAAAAAAGCAAAAAAACAATGTCATTTTGGTGCAAAACTATTTGTATTCGCATGTGAACACGGCCCTAAAGAGTCGTCTTGGATTGAAGAAGCCGTGTCTCTATCATCAAGCTCTTGAGATAATATAAATACTGCCACGACGTTCAGAACTCTTTCAGGATCTTTCCCAAACAATCTTCCACGCTTTCCCTGGTGTGAGTTATCTGAAGAGACAGATGGAACAGAAGAACATCATCAAAGAGAGCACAAATAAGAGTCACAAGGAGATGGGTGGCGTGGCAATTCACAGCCAAGTCATGAAGATCAAGGAAGAGTTTGAGAAGGTTAAGCAGCCGGAGTTGAGAGGAGTGGTTCATGGAGTGGCCAGGGCCAGGCAGCGCCCACGTTCACCACTTGGGTTTGGGTTGGCTGAGAGATCAATTTCAGTTGGAATCACTAGGAATAATAACTACCGTATATGAATGAAAACTCGATGCTGTTCATAGGTTATCTATCTGTTTAGGAGTAGAAAATCTTTGTTCTTGTTTCTGGGTTTTTATGTTTTGTTTCAGTTGTACATGTCTTTGCAATAGGAGTATGGAAAGTTCAACCCTTTTGTTTTCTTGTCTGTTTGCTTTCTGGGAAACTTTTGTAACTTCATACTTTCTCAATTTTGTATGGACAAGGGGAAGTATTCACAATACCAGCTGCCTCCTTTTTTTAATTTTTTTTTTTTTTTAAATTAAGCTTGCTCTGATTCATTAACTCTAAAATACAATAGGGGAGATTAAAGGGAGAAAGGAATTGTATTTTTGACTTCGTCATCGCGAGTTGTGGATATGGATTTTACTTGTTACCAGAAATTGACCTTCTGCGTTCTTCTATCAAAAACCAAATTACTTCATGGGATTTTCTTCCTTATACCTAATGATACCAGATCACTTCTTTTGATTTTCTTCCTTAATCAGAAAGATGTTTTGATTGTTTTTGCCCATTCCTTAATGAGAAAGATATTTTGATTGTTTTTGTCTCTTCCTTATTCATAAAGATACTTTCATTGTTTTTTGTTTTTGTTTCTTCCTTATTCGTAAAGATACTCTTTTTGTTTTTTATTCTGTTTTGTTTTGACTTGGCAAGCGTGGATAGTGAACCATCAAGGCAACAATCAATTAATTAATTGGTAATTTCAATTTAAAAGAACTCATCCTGATCCAATGTGAAAGATATATGCATATGCATTTACTTTTAAAGTTTTATTGCTCATTGTAAAGAGAAGCAAGTATAGAAGTTTTCCTGCATACTAGGAATTCAATACAGAAGTCCATAACAAGGAGGTTTTGCCAATTTGTAAACCAGTCAAAACTCTTTTAAGAAACAAATTATCAACTGAAAGCATCTGAAAGACATGAAATCGGTAAAAAATAAAAAGAAAATAAATTGGCAATGACAAAATAAATTGCAAGTAGAGAAGTTAAATTATCGAGGCAAACAACGTAGTTAATTATAACTCCCCAACTATCACATATCAGCCTTAAGTGGCTCGGCCTTCTCCTTTGACAATAATAACTTCAACCTCATTGAAAGATTTCTCATCAAGTCTATAATCATTGATTTCTTCCCAATTCTGAACCGGATGGCCAGATCAGTAGAAGCTGAAACTCCCTGTTTCAAAAGGGATTCGTCTTGCATTATTTTTGTAGGAAAATGTTCCAAAGCAATCACACATAGGGCAATCATGGTGCGAAAAGCAGCTACTTCATTTGCAATTCCAAGAGGAGGCTCAGCTGAAAAAGA
>JANLJB010002286.1:0-10420 GCA_026212285.1 Bursera cuneata | reverse complement strand
AGCAATTTTTCGAGGACGTCGATGAGAGTTCACCCTAGAAATCATTTTGGGGGTGGGGATGGGGATGATACTCCCATCCTTGGCCTGCCCCCATTCCCGAATTAAATTGAAAAAATTAAAAAGGTATATGTTTTAATGTATGATTTTGAGAATCTTAAATCGACTTTATGTTTTTTAGAACTTGACTTTTATTTATGTACTTATATTGAAACTAATTAATTGAAAATTTTTATTTTATTGTATGTATAAACTTGATTTAAGACTAATAATATAGATTTTTATTAGGTATGTGAATGAGATAATTTTTTTTCTTAAAAAAATATTGTACTCAAACTTTTGAGGATTAGGTCCCCATGAGAATCTCATATTCTAAATAAACTAGGATCCCTAACCCATCTTCGAAGTTACTAAACTGGGATACAATCAGGGATGGGATTGAATTGCAATTCGAGGATGAGGACGGGGATGGTATTGTCCGACTTGCCCTGGCCCGATTACCAACGCTAGTCGTTGTCGAAAATTTTATCTAAGAAAAAGCACTTTAAATATTTTAATATTTATAATTTCTTTCGTTACACTTTTGGAAATTTATTTTTTATTTAAAAAAAAAGTAAATCTAAATAAAGATACATAATGAGTCTTACACCACAAAATAATTCCAATACAATAAATCGAAATACTAATGCAAAACACTAAATTTAAACAAAAAATTTAATAATGAGATATTCATAATTATCCCTATGGTTTTTCATATTTTAAGAATATTATATAATTACCTAATTATTGATACTACAAAAAAATATTATTTATAATTCCAAGCATTAGGATATAATTCAAAATTGGAGTTTTAAACCCACATATATACATACATATATTATTGGAATTTCAACACTACAAAGCAAAGCTAATAATTTATTTTGAATATTTATTGTTACTCTATTTTATACAAAATATAGTTAGAAGATGTCAAATCTAGTAAATCATACTGCCCTAAATCCCCCAATTATACATGGCGAAGGAAATCAAGTAATGCAGGTGCATTGAGGTTAGCATTCTTGTTCCTCTGGGCAAAGATTTGACCGGCCCCTCATGCTCATGGGATTTGTGCAACTTCATCTTGCTGAACTTGAATCATTGTTTATGCATCAATTTTTTTGAATATGTTTATATTGCACGTGGATTAAATTAAATATTAAGTAGACGCTTTCCAGAGTTTTATATAACAACAATTTAATAATTACATGACATTTAAAAGGGTATTACAACATTTAAAAGCTCAAGGGTACATACTAAAAAATGACCTAATTTTAATGACAACAATTAGCACAATGAAGAATCGATGGATTCTTCAAGGTAGCTTGGAACATAGGCTCCAATACTTCGGTTTGAGATTTTAAGAAGAGAAACAATTTTCTACCATTTGATCGCAAGAAATGGAATTTAACATACACAAAGGTAATTCAACCGCTTAAAGACTAAAACACTAAAAATAAAAGAAACTCAAAATTTTTGCCCAGCACTCACCAAATCAACACACTCATCGGTAAGTACATAGAAGAACCAAACACTAAATGAAGAAGACCAAAAAAATTAAAATAAATGATATGTTACAAATTAATGACTGAAAAAAGAAACAACAATGATAATAATAGAAATAATAATATTAATAATTTAATACAAGTTTTGAACTACTGTTAGCATGGAGTTGATTATATCACCCCTCAGCAAAACACTCGTGTGCAGAAACTCCAGTATGATGAGGCACCATGGTTCCATTGTTACAATCATTTACCAAATTATGCACAAAATGGCCTCAAAATTCTTCCAGTTGATAGATCAAAGTTTGATAGATTGCATAAGCCAAGCTCCAAATTTCCTCTGGTCAGGTCAGAGGCACCTGCACAGCCCCATTCAAGGACTGATCCTTCGAGTTGAAGGTTTGTTGGTTTGATGCCCAGTAGAAAAAAATGATCTAAAGCTTTCTTGTGAGCACCTGTAGAGAAACTAAATGAAACTATTATTTGGAAGAGAGAGAAAATAAGCTGATGTGGCACAAAATAATATCCTTAAATTTTCAGACTAGATGTAAATTAAGACAGTTTCAAGCACCATTAAGAGAAAAACACAAATGAAAAAAGAATTGACTAATAGAAGGAAAGTGGACACATCAACAGACTGGACATTTAATGTAGCAGGTCATTTGTATGCCTTGGGCATTTCTTTTCAGCTATGCATTTGAGAAATAAAAACAAATCAGATGTATTGTTGAGTACTATAGTGCAAATGAGAGCATGAGGCACACGTACAAAGTCAAGGAACAACACAAGACGCCAGACGTGTTCTTGTGTACAATTACTGAAAGTGGGGCTTGTGGCACATCTAAAAGTCGACAACATGAGATGACACTGAGCTAGTTTTCAGATTGTCGAGACCAAAAAAACAGAATTATTTAAGTGTCTTTCCAGTTCTCACTTTCAAGACATTTGCTCCCTCCATTTACAAAAGCGGCGCCAGTGGAATGAAAATCATGGTTTTTTATCATCCAGCCATCTCAAATTCTTCTCATGCCTATTTGTTCTATCAAACCAATAACCAGTGGATCCCAACTCCAGGTACTCAAGCCCCAAATGCACCAATACAGTCATAAAGAAATCTTTGAGACAGACTCTAAGCTATATCACCAACTCTCCAGATACGTACCATGATAACATTAAGCTGGCATAATTTTCTAATCTTGGAGCAACCAAATGAATCAACTTTGCATTACCATCCAAACCAGCTGAATGAAAATTCAGGCTTACCTAATAAATTCAGAAAGGAGCCTCAAGGGACTCATCCCAAACTTCGGCACTTCCATTGGAGGCATCTTCAACATCTTCTTCCATGGAAAGCCTAATATATTCTCTATGTGCAAAGCGATCCCATTCAGTCAATGTAGGATTTTCACGCTCCTGTAACATCAAGATTGTCACCAGCACTGACCAAGTAGTACAGAAATAAACAGTATTCTCAATTTTATCAGTACCATAACTAGTATCAAAATAACTTGTACCTGACGAATAAGAAATGGATCACGAGTTTCGAAGGCCATAAATTTATTTAGGTTAAAAAGTACATTGAAAACACTTCCTGACAGTTTACAACCTTTCAAGTCACGCAAGGTAATATAACTCTCATTCTGCAAGAAAAGGACAACAAAAGGGCAAATGTTAAACAAAATTTTTAACTATGGCGTATGGTAGCAATATTCAAGGAAACGTAGCTCCTAGTGACCAATTAGAATACCCAACTTCATGAGAAATATTTTACTGTACAATGACCTCATTAGATTAACTTCTAGAGTAATCACTTATCATCTGCTTAGAGTGGAATCCTAAAGGAAACTTCCCCTTCCTTGTTTTTCTGATTCACCATGGACATCTGGTCCATTAACATATTTCTCCTCTTTTAATTATGATATAGTTTATTGTCAAAAGTAATAGTAAATGCAAAACCATGTGAGACTTCAAAAGAAACTTGTTTTCAAAAAGCTACATTCCACATTACTTCTTATGATAACACTAATTTTTAAATTAAAATCAAGCAGAATTTGAAAAATTGATGACCATTGAAAGATGATTTCCTTGAACATTCTCCTATGTGCACCTTAACATAAATGAAAGAAATATAAAAACTTCATAGAGAGAGATGAAATCAGTTAAACTACAAAAGAGAAAAGGATGAACCTCTGGTCCGATCATGTCAATTATCTGACACAATATATCCTCAAAGAGCACAGGCTCTTGAGCCATGCATTCCATGCGGTGCAACTGCTCTTCATAATAAAATTGCATTTCATTCCGTGTGAGAATTCCATTTCCATCCAAATCTATACACTTGAACCTAAGGAAGACATTTAATATCACAACTTGAGAACAATTAATAGAGTAACCCACTATTGCATGAAAGACACATGCACAATATATAGGACCCAAAAGAACAAAAGAGTATTAAAAAAAAAAAAAAGAAAAAAAAGAAAAAGTGAAATCAATTGTTTTTGGTCTAAATCTTGCACCACAGTTCTCATGTTAGGAAATTAGAATTCATGAGACAGTATTGAAACAAGAAAATTACTAGTCTACCACAATTATGCTTCATTTGGTACCTAATTTCAATATGCTTTCTTACTCATGATTACATCTGTACAGGTACAACCACAAATATTTTGATAACCTAATGAGTGTAACAAATATGAAGGGAAAAATACCTAAACCAAGATAGGAACAAGTTATTCATTAATTATCAGGGTCATCATGAAGAAAACTTCCAACAAATCCTAGTGCATGAAATTCACTACAATATTCTCAAGCCAATAGAGTAAGAGGGAGCCATACCAATACTCAAGACTAGGCTCAGATGACTTATCCTCCTCTGACAGTATGAAGTAGACAAAGTCTTCATACCCCATCTTTCCTTCAACCTTACTAGTAAATTTTCTCGGAACCTTAGATGACAAAGACACAAACATAAGTGACTACTATGAACTCAGAAGCACACAAGTATTTAATTGAACAAAACATTTCTATCTACAATCAGCAGGTAACTTGGTCTGAAGAACAAAGGATTCATCTGCCTGACAAACCTGAGAAAAAATTCTATCAACAATCCTGTAGGTAAGCGCATGGTTACCGTATCTGATAAGGTTCTCTTTATCGATCAAGAAATCATGATCCGTATCCAGCTCCCAAAACTTGCAGTAGATGACATAAAAGTGTTCATAGGAGAAGTACCTGTAAATAGGATAATATTTTAAAAAGAAAAAATATATTTTGCAACTTTACAAAGACATAGCATATATCCAAAAAATGCAATATTTATTCATTCCTATTTTACATGAATTGTCGAACAAATGAGATTTATGTTTACAGAAAAACCAAGTCTCAGTAGGTAAATCTACCTTAAAACTTTGTTTATGTCCTCTTCTTCATCAGCATGTTGCATTGCATCAATTAAGTTTCCGCGTTTCAGCTCTCTAAGGGAAAGATGACCATTCCCAGATCTATTCATGTAGTAAAATATTCTGTATATTACAGTTTCAGCTGGTCCATTGCATTAAAACTGAAAGTTAGAAACATTACATAGTATGAAATAAATAGCATATCACAAAGTAGGAACAGTTAAAGTTCCAGACTAGAAATGATTAAAGCCCACACAATTTGTAATGACTTATGCTAGCTATCTTCCACATGTACTCTTCAGCAGATACATACAACATATTGAACATATGTAGTCATGTTTTGGCCAATTAAACAATGTCTACTCAAATGGTTGAAACATTAAAAAAAGGAGGACAGGGCTTCTTGGAAAGTAGAATAGATCAAACTTGTCAACAAACTAATCCAAATTGAGAGATCAATCTACACCTGACTAATAGGTTGAGAACAAACCATATCTTTCTTGAAACTCAGGCGTGCTCTGTAAGAACTCCAACCCTGGATGAGTTGCCAACAGTTCTCTAAGAACAGGTTTAAAATCCTCCTGTGATCAAGGTAGAAAAGTTCTTAAGACATGAATTTAATATAAAACTTAAAAGATTAGTCAAAGACCTTAAACGATATTTATATCAACAGTAAGAAATTATGAAAAATAATTTCCCAAATTAACAACAAACAACATAAAATCATATCATAAAGAATATACTAGGCAGCAGCTGCAATGTAAATTTCTTATACTATGAAAAACATTAAACATATTTATTGCTAAACAAAGACACATTTTAAAAATAAAAACAAGTTAAAAGGAAAAAGCACCTGAGTGAGGTACTTGAGGTCTGGCTGCTTCAAAATTGAATATATCTGGGTAGCCATATCCATTGTCAACATGTTACCATTGATCCAGTAATCAACAAATGCATTCCTGCAAACATACCAGAAGAGAACATTAAAATATATATATATATATATATATATATATATATATATATATATATATATATTTCTCTAGAAGGATGCTTATTGACTTCCATAAATAGCATTTGCCTCAATACAGCCAGTGCCACAAGAATTCTAGAGGCAGAAAGTAATTAGATACGAAACTAAAATTTCACTTTGAAGAAAAACAACTCAGATCTCAAAAAAGAGTAAAAATTTCACTTTGATGAAAAACAACTCAGACCTTGAAAAAGAGAAAAAATTTCACTTCGAAGAAAAACAACTCAGTCTCAAAAAAGAGTTCCGAGTTGCAATGGTAGGCGCTAACAAAGTTATGACCTTCATATCCATTTAAAAAGCTACCTACATAGATCCTGGCCAACAAAACTCTAGCCAACCATCAAAAACATTACTTCAAGGGACTCAAGAAAACATAAACCTATCAGTTATTACTATGAAGTTAAGTAGAACACCACAGAGAGTTCAAAATAGATAACTTACAATAGTTAATGAAATAATTTACTAATTTAACTAACTATGAATTAATAATTCTTACAAAGATAAAATTAAAATGCAGTTCCACAAAATACTTTTCTTGTTCCCTTTTAGCTAAAAACATCTCTTAACTAGCATATTGCACCTAACCAGTAGATAGCTACAACAAAACAAAGCAAAGCCTTAATCTGAACACCATGGAATTGAAAAATTTATCTCAAGAAATAAAAGAAAGGGCAGGGGAGAATGAGTGGCTAGAACTAATCATGCCAGACACAAAGAACCTAATTCTGATTATAGGAGTCAGCAATTATAGCCAAATCTCCTCCAAGGTTTGCCCCTTTCAGGGTTTCCACTACTTCCACAAGTTTATCAAATTCGTTACTCTACAGAATTTTCAATAAAATATTAAATTACTTTACAGATGTAAACTGCACCAGAAAAGAAGATCACAAGGGAGAGAGAGAAAGGAGTATGGAACCTCAAGAGAGAGAAGAGATATTGCAATCAGTGAGACTGTACCTAAGTTCTTCGAAAAATAGAATGGAAAATTCAGATCTTGACGATTCCTAGTATAATAACAAAAGTATATTCATACTTAAAACACACAAAATATTCCTTCAAGTATTGACAAAGCCAAGCTAAAAAATCAGAAAAGTTATCGTGACACATAAACTAAACCATAGTTGATATAAAATCATGTGTCACTACCTTCCATGACCATGACAACATGTGCATACCTTGTCACAAGACCAGTGTTATCAACATCAATCTTTCTGAAAAGAGCCGTGGAGAAGAAAGATGGTAACTTGCAAATTTCCTTAGTCACTAATTTGAATTCTGGCATAAAAAAGAAAATTTTGCAGGTCAGTTCTACAAATATCACCAATACTGATTTTTATGCATATCTCACCTTGCAGCTGCAGTCCATCAGGGTGACCATAGAAAAACTGATTAATCCTAAACAAAAATTGTTCTTTCAGTTCATTTGGAGGTGGACGGCCATTCTGAAAGTAAAACTGCAAGCATTTCAAATATTCATATTAGAAGCTATTCCAAATTTGCCATCAAAATACAGCTGTAGCTAAATAAGGAGGTAGAACTAGCAGAAAAATACCAGCGAATCTCTTTTTCATTTTTTACCCACTTCCTTTCTTGAAAAAAAAAAACTCACATAATTTCACATACACACACAAAACAAAGAGGTTTGTTCAAACCTGGGGTATCAACTCCTTCACTGGCTCACTAACTACTTTCAGTGGAGAACCTAAATTTGAAGGACCAGCCCTCTGTTTCATCACTCGAGGGGAACCAGATGTGCTTCTGGGTGAAAGTGGAGGGGCACTACCAGCAGGAAACAAAGAGGGTATCGCATTGGTCATGGAAGCATGTGGACTAGAAGAACTCCCAGGGACATTCAAGGGACCAGCCTTCGCATCATTAACCAATGATGACACCTAGACACAAAAAAAAAAAAAAAAAAGAATAACATCACTAAATCAATGACATTATTNAAAAAAAAAAAAAAAAAAAAAAAAAAAAAAAAAGAATAACATCACTAAATCAATGACATTATTGACACATAAAATTCAATAGAAAATTTCATGTCACTAAGCTGTCTAACGTCAATGCAGCCTCCATTGTAATTATACACACTGTATTAATTGTACGCTACAAGAATCATATTGACTATAAAATACTCATTTTCCAAGTTCCTTTACAGAACTTCATAACGTCCCATATCCAGCTTTTCCCAGTGTTGACTAATTCAGTTGTCTCATAACTGATTCACATCATACCCCACTTTAGCATTTACCAAATTGCTAATTCAAGTGAAGCTCCACGCAAAACATTAGCAACCAACCGAAATCTCAGTTAGAAAACAGCGAAACTACAAGAAACTTCTGAATGAATTCAGCAACAAATGCGATTTAACAAGCATCAAAATGCGCCGAAAAATCCTCGTGATGAAATTCCAAGCAAATACAAAATTTCAGCTACTGATCAATGTTCAATGATCATTAACCAAGAGACCCGATGCCATAAATCCGAAATATATTTAAAAAATTCTTCTAAATAAAATAAATCAAGCATATACACCAATTACATCTATTTGTATCGAACAGTACCAGTTTAGTAGCGTCAGGAAGCGAAAGCCACTGCTCGAAGAGCTTCTGCGCAAAGTCCGGATTCGATTTGAGTGCCAACGGAGACATCTCCGGCAATTGCAATAACTCCGCGTCCAAACATGCCATATCTCCAACAACACCTTCCATAATCATCAACAAACCCAATCGGTACACATATAAATATACTAAGTCGTCGTTTTTAGTGTTTAGAAAGCAAAAAGTAAATTCTCTCCTCAGATGTTACAAATCGAAGCTCGAAAATCGACTCTTCGAATGCCTAGGAATCGATTACGAAAAAATTAAAATTACGAAATAATGAAATTTAACGAAAATGTCAGATTTGAAAGTCTTCAAGTGAGAGAAACCCTAGATCTTCAGTGAATCGAGGCAGTGGATTGTATCTTTTCGGAAAGAGGTGCTGCTGGAGAGTGATTAGAGAGAAAGAAAGTGAGAGAAAGTGAGGGAGAATGTAAAGAAGATCGAGGCGATTCAAGAGGGTATATAACTAAAGATAAATTCAGAAAGACTTTGCAGAAGAAACAGGAAGAGAGATTTATTTGTGCTCCTGTGAAATCCAAACAAAAATGATAGTACCTGGAAATGGTTGATCAAATAAACGTGACACGTGTCCATGTGCCTGAAGATTATATGGTCTTTGGTCACGTGATGAAAACGTGACATGGCTTCACCCTTCTTTCCTTTCATATTCATAGTATGAACGGAAAAAGTAACCCTTCAATTTTAGATTTTAAGGAAATTAAATTAAATAATTTTTTAATTAGTTTTTTTAAGGGAAAAACACCTTTAATCTCCCTTCTAAGTTTTCCGAAATTTGGGAAAATTTTTAAAAAATAGCGAAATCTTTAAAAAAAATAATTAAATGTTCGACGTAAAATTAGACAATTCAATATATTTTTTAACGAATATTAAATATCATTTAATAATTCAAAAATTCAAAAATTTATTAAATATTTATCTAATATCCTTGACAAGTATCAAATACTGTCGAATTGTCATCTAGGAAAGCAATTAAAAACGCGAGAAAGGAAGTTGTGGTTCAAGCTGAGCTTGATTGGCGCGTTTAAGAGCAGCCAACAAGTTGATAGAGATTGAGACATGATAGAGTGGCCAATTGTCGTGGTCTAACCGTGTTCAGTTCACTTTCCGCTAACAACGATCAATTGAAAAGGTAAATTCAAAGTGAGATCACTAGATCATTGGCTATGGCAACTTTCTAGTGCCTTTTATAGTAAAAAATAAATAAATAAATAACTTAATTATTATACTTGAAGTCTTCATTCACAAACTTAAATCTTTAAATCAAGTGGTAGATTAGATAGTCTTTTAAATTGATATCAAATCCAAAATGAAACATTTTAGTATTCGGATTCATGAAATACTATAAAATATAGGGGTTAAGTGTGTTTACAAAGAACATGTGAGCTCAAACTAGAGATAATTAAATGACGAAGAACTTTAATAGTTAAAATAATCTTTCGTTTATGATTAATTAAGTGATTTTTTAAGTTGTTATGTCTATTGTTTTCTAAAATTAACTTATTTTTATATAAAACACTTCCATTTAGGATTTTTGAGAAAAATAAGTAAAAATGGAGTAATATGAACCTCAAATTTATCGTAGACACTATATTTATTAAAATACCCTTCATTTGGATTCAAATTTGGAAAAAAATTTATTAAACCCCTGATGCTTGGTCTAATTTATTAAACCCTTGATGTATTCCATTTACCAGACAACAAAATCTTTTCATACCTAAAATCTGAATCCTATCAACATAATGCCAATTCATTTCAAGCTCAACTCACAAACCCACTTTCACTTGTGCATTTGTTTTACCCACAAAATGTTCATTCTACATCTACTTA
>JANLJB010002281.1:0-15576 GCA_026212285.1 Bursera cuneata | reverse complement strand
CTCCCTGTGGATTCGATACCTAAAGCTACGCTACAACAACCGCTTAGCCGAAGGTTAATTTTGAGCGTGATCACTTAGTATGCGAACTTTCTGTCAAGGAATTAAAAAAAAAAAATTAAATTTACTTTGATTAATATATCAAAACAAATCATTGTTCGAATTTGTTGTTGAGGACTTATAAATTTTTTAAATAGTTGGAGGCTCACTTTTTCTCATCCATTTTTTTGCAAAGTAGTCATATTGTAAGAGGTGGTTTTGGTTGTTGGAGATTTCGGACTTCTTCATTCATTTTATCTTATTGTGTTTTGAAACTGGTGAAGCTTGGTTGTTTGGGCCTACGTGTCTATGGACTGTTTTGCTGGCCTGCGTGTCTTTGGTTTGTTTGTGCGGGCCTACGTACTATTAGATTGGTTTTGTGGGCCTGCGTGCCCTTAGTTTGTTTTTTTGTGGGCTTTTGTGCCTTGTGTTTTGCTTTTGAGGGCCCGCGTGTCTTTACTTTGTTTGGTGGGTCTGCGTGCCTTCGCTTTGCTTGTGTAGACCTGTGTGGCTGTTGCTGGGCTTTTGCTCCCTCTTATTTGTTTTTTCTTTTCTTTAATTAATATTAATCCTTTTTGGAATTTTCCAAAAAAAAAATTGGTGAAGCTTGGATTCTAGACTCTAAACTATTATTGTATTTTACTTTTAAGGATTGAAAACCGGAATTTTCGAACTTGAAGTTATGTTATTAAGTTATTGAATAATAACATTTGAATTATGAGTTATGTTGCATGTACCTAAATGCATAATTAAATTAATGTTATATTATCATTTACGAAAGTGAACGTTATTTATTAACTAAAAAATAATTATCATATTGGGCAGTTTTATGTATGATTAAATTCTATAAAATCTATAAAAAAAAGTTTTCATATTTCTTCCTAATTTTTTATGTCATAGAAATAATTTTAAATATTGTAGAAAGCAAGTCTTTAGATTTGAAAAGGACTAAATATAATTCTCGATTTATGTGTTATAATCCCAATTATCAAAAAATATTTTAAAATCAATAACTAAAAATATTCCCTAAATATATATTAATGTATTAATAGTTTTTTAAATTATATGATTTAAAGATCCCTTACCGAGAAAAGAAAGATCAAAAGTAAATGATTCAAGATTTTTATGATTTAAAAAAGTGAAGAGAATTTGGCAAGAAAATATATGTGAATAAAATTTTAAAATATATATTTTCTATCTATATTTCATTTATTTAAGCTTTAATCTAATTTATGATAAAGACTCCAATAATTACTCCTACGAAAATATTTTAAATTCTACTGCAAGTGAGGATATTTTAGTAATTTGAAGTACCATACTTTTGTCTGGTTCAAAAACGGTAGTGGCGTGTGGTGAGAGAAACCAAGGGAAGGAAATCCATCATTATGGTGGGACCAACACACACCAGTGGAAGATGACGTGGCGGAATATCCATGAGTTAGCCACACAAATCGAAATGAATCAACAACAGAACAAAAGAAAAAAGAAACTAGACAGAAGCACCAGGACACCCGGACACGTGGCGGGCATATGGCGGTGGGAGCTGGCGGCTGATGGTAGACCACGCAGTATCAAATTACTTACTAACCTCTATTTTTCTTTTTTCATTGAATTATGTGATAAAAATGTTTACAAATTAAACTTGTGTATCAAAATATTTGTTAATATTTCAAAATAAGTAAATATATAAACTTTTAAAAAACTTTACTACCTTTGAAATCTAAACATTGTCTTTAATACGTAATAACCTTTTAGTTAGAATCTAACAAAATCATACTCTAACTAAGCCTATAAATAGAATTAAAGACAATGTTTAGATTTGAAAAACAATAAAAATTTAATATATTTACTTATTTAATAATATTGTATAACAAATTTAGTATATCATTTTCTTTTAGTTTGAAGATAATGTTTTTATAGTGTCAAAGATTTACTTTTTTCATATTTTATTTTGTTGGATTAGTTTTTTTGACTTTTTATTAATATAAATCAGAATATTTATTTTTTATTAATTTTTGAATAAAAAAATATGGGTGAAAAAATCTTTATAAAAAAATTATTTGAATCTAGGGTTGTTTCTATTATTTCATCCAAATTTTGGAGATGTTTATGTTATTATTCCAAAAGTTAGAGGGAGTTTGTTAGTTTATCTAAACCTTGAAGGTGTCTATGTATTTACCCTATTGTAATAGAAGATTTGGATTGTTGGAGATTTGAGACTTCTTCATTCAAAATCCATAATTAATGTCATTTTATCTTATTGTTTTCAGGAATTGGTCAAGCATGGATCCTCACTCTAACTATTACTGTATTTTACTTTTAAGGATTGAAAATTGGAAATTTCAAACTTGAAGTTATATGATTAAGTTAATTGAATAATGACACTTGAATTATCACTTATGTTGCATGTACCTACAAAATTTAAGTAGATAAATGGTAAATAAGAAATGTTATATTATCATATTGAGCAGTTTTAAGGATGACTAAAAATAATTCTTTAAATAATAAAATTTACCTTAAAATTAATAAAGATATACCCTTAATGATTATCAAGTTAATTTAATATAAAAAGATTGAATAATTAATAAGAAAACGATATATTTACATATAATGTGCCGCACTGTATAATTGTATTGTGTAATACTAAAAATAGTACCATACGAGAACTAAATTATGTTTAGTGCAACATCGTATTGTATTAATTTATAAAAATATTATTAAGAGAATTAATACTTAAGATATGTAGTCCACAATAAGTGGGGTTGCGACCCAAGCCAAGAATACTCTGGCTAGCAATTGGGATTGTCAGGATTCAAACTCAGGTTTGAGATGCTTAGCTCGAGTCTTAGGTCTTGAAATGCTTAAAGCCGAGTCTCAAGCTCCAGATGCTTAGGTCAAATCCTAAGTCAACCCTAGAACTTGTTACATAAAACAAGAAGGGTATTATTTTTACTAGGGAAATTTGTCAAAATAGCCACTTGGAGGGGGTCAAATTAAAAAATAGCCTTCCTGCACTAACTCTTTCACCAGTCTAATAAAAGTTACAGTATATTTATATTTCTACTGATTATACCCCTATCTCCTTTGTATTCAAAAAACCCAAAAACACTCTCATTACTCTCTCCCTTTCTTGCTCTCTCTTTCTCACGACATCAATTGCCGTTCAGCCGACCACTGCCCGCGTTCAGCCGACCATTTCCCGTCGTTCAGTCAACCATTTCCAGTTGTTAACCTTTTTTCAAGCAGCCGAACTGTGTCCATCGAACAGCCGAACAACTTTAACCCTTCGTCCGACATGAACTATTAGCCGATCCACGCGTTGTCATCGCTCAGTCGTCTGATTTTAGTCATCACTCCTTCAGCAACCAGCGAGCCCTTCACATGCTTTAAAGTCGTTTACTCCATTCCCATTATGGTTAGTTTCCTGATTTGAGTTGTTTATGTGTTTTCTTTGGTAAATTTCATGATTGGTTGGTTGCTTGTTGCTAGGTGTTGGTTGTTGCTGGGTGTTGGCTGAGAAGATGAAAAAGAAGAATAGTCGAGAAAGACGAAGGGGAAGAAACCGATCTGCACGGTTTATGTTCAGACCGTGGAGGTTTTATATTGACTGTGAAATTTTGTCACAGTCAATGTAAGACCTCCACAGTCTGAACACAAACCGTGGAGGTCCTTTGTTGGTTGAGAGGTCTAGCTATAGGACCGTGAGGGGTCTATCTACAGGATCGTGAATGGTCTAACTATAGGATCGTGAATAGTCTAACAATAGGACCATGAAAGGTCCTTCACTATCATTTCTTTAGACCTTTCACGGTCCTTTAGGTAGACCTATCACGGCCCTATAGTTAGACCTCTCACGGTCGAAGTGTAGGAGTAGGTGGACTTTAACGATCAGGGTTCCCGAATTCCAAGCCAAGCATCTACTGGATTCATGACCGTGTAAATTTCCACGATCTGGAATCCAGTAGATTATTGGACCGTGATACTTCCACGGTTTTTATGTCAGTGAAGTTGCTTACATTGAGTTTTGGATGTTTGTTTTGCAGAAATAGTTTATCCTCGTGTAACCTTTGATTTGAAGACTCTGACAGAAGAATTTTATCGAGCTAGTGCAACAAACATATCATCCTTGAGACCAATCCAGTTGGTGAAGTAGAAACTGACGAAAAGACAATGCAAAATATTTCGGAAGACATTCTTTGGGCACCTACTGGACATTGACGATGGTCTTATTATTTCCATTTAGCTCGTACACAATATTTTATTAAAAGAGGTCAAAACAGAAGGTCTACCTAGAGAAATGTAGTTTTTGGGGTCAGGTAATATCACACCAAAACTTTATTATTTCTGATGGTCTTTAAGTATGTATATATATGACCATTGTCGTAATCTTTTGTGTTTTTATGTTGACCAGGAAAGACAATAAGGTTTAGTGTTTACGAGTTTGGCATTGTAACCGGCTTGAGTTTTGGTAAAATACCCCATGAGAGTCAGATGACAGTGACCACATTACGGGATCTATACTTCGAGGGCAAGAAAATATTGATTCCAGAGATGGAGAAAATAGTTAGTAATATGTGCTTCAAGCATATTCCTGATGACCATGCAGTGAAACTAGCATTGTATTACATTCTTGAGAGGTTTCTACTGCCCAAGAGTAGAAAACGAGAAATTTCATTGACATGGTTAACTCTCCTTGATAACCTAGACGAGTTTAATGCATATCCCTGGGGTTAGGTGGCATATGATATGCTGTTTGACGAGACAATAAAGTTACTTGATGGTCGATATCTTCGTTACAAAGAGAGACACAGTATCAACCCAAAGCACGAGACTGAGAGATATTATATCTTCGGATGCAGCTCTGCCTTTCTTGTAAGTATTTTGTCCCTTGCAATTATGCAGTGGCAAGCTTATAAGTTATTGTTGCTGACTTTGTGTTATCATGTGCTGTTGTGCATAGGTCTGGATATATGAATCAATTTCTGACATCGGGAGGAGTTACGGTGCAGCCTCCGTTGACCGTAGGCAAGTGGCTAGGATACTAAAGTGGCGTATGGTCCGATCTCCTAGCCACGTGATGTCGTGAAGAATGTTTTTAATGTGCATGATGTTTACGTTCCACTTTAGTTGTAGGTCAAATTTGTGCATAAAATTTAATGTATTTGATGTTGCATTTACTTCGGTGTCGTTACATTAAATTGGATTGTACTCGAACTAATTGTTTGTCAGTCATATGGTAGGGTATAGAGCCTATTTCTATATTCATTACCACCGAAGAGGAGATGGCGATCTCTTGGTACCGGCAGTTAACGTCAACAGTTAATGGGACATCCGGCTCTTATTTGGGTATTGCCATTACTCAAAGGGTTGAGGACATACATTCCCCTGTTACGACACTGCAGCCCGTTTCACCACTGCATGAGTATGTGGAGCCGCATGATGAATCATATCCGCATCATGATAGTGGTGATGTCCAGCCACCCAGTGACGTTCGTGTAGAGCATAATAGGGATGCTCATACATTCTTTACATATGCGGCTCGCGCCTCAGTACGTTTTTCGTTTCCTAACTTCTTGTTACCTTCATTTGTAACTTGTGTTACCTACTAGATTTCTTGCGTTTTTGTTTAGACTTCTCATAGCTCCCCGTCAGTTGAGCATCTGTTTCATCAACTCACTAAGCTCATAATGGAGACACGTGAGTCCCTTGGATAGAAGATTGATGCGATCAATGATCGTATCAATCTTATGGAAACCAAGTACAAAACGCATCTCTACATGATGTTCTCTGAGATACAAGCCATGCGCGGGGAGGCAAAAGCTCGCCACCCAGACAAACAAACTCCGATTGGTGATACGATACGTAATTCTATATTACATTTATGTTTTCCATTATTTCGTTTATGTGTCTTATACTTTATATAGTTACCCCATTCAGTATTCTCATACTCCTTCAACTATTACTCTTTGTAGGGTCGTACCGATGTGCCGATAACGACAACGCGAGGTTGACTTGATGATATCATCACTGATCTAACGAGGGACGTTTTGGAGGAGTCAATAACCGATCTGACTATTGACGACACCATGTTATGTGTTAGAAGTATATGTGTTAGTTATATATATCCTCATTACAACCCTTTTTTTCTTCTAACTCTAACTTAAACCTTTTTTTTTTCCATCAGGAACCCTTAGTCCATGATACACACCCCAGCCCCTCTATCGCCTCTGAGACATGGACCGTAGATGTTGACACAGTAAAGTGACATGCCATTTGTATTAATGTCAAATTTTTCATTATATTTAACATATGCACTAACATATAGCATTACTTAACATATACGATCGGTTTTCTGTAGGGTTCTCGAGAGGATCCAATTACCATAACGTCTCAGCCAGAACCAGCTCTAGTTGCACAGAATATTAGCATGTACAGGAGACGTCTCACGCGGAGTTGGCAGATCGTCTCACCGTATACCGAGGGTAAGGCAGAGAAGAGAGTAAAGGTTCTGGTAACACATCCACCTATGATCTACAGTCCACAACCCAAAGATGCTATGCCATCATTGATGCCGTACGATCCATACGCGGTCTAGTCAGATGCTGACCTCACACCTTTTTACGTGTGGCTGGACAGTGCAGAGCCCGTCGAAATCATGACTGTGGAGTCTGTTACGTATCTGCATAATGGTTTAGGAATCTGATGCAACATGATAAGTGGTTCGAGGGTGACGTAAATATTTTTTTTAAATGTATCCATATATTGTTTAGAATCACGGATGTGTAACTTGTGTAACTTATGTTACATAATTTACTGGTATTTTTGAAATCTTGTTTTTTTTAGAATATGAACGCATGGATGTACATGATTTGGATGTGACAGAAGGAAAACTCTTTCGCATGCCCATCACGGGTTGCCATCTTGGAAACCTACTACATGGTTTTAATTTTACTCATACACTAGTTTAAGTTTTGTAAAATTAGTTATACTCTTAACATGTTATATGCTAACTAATCATGCTATTCATGACGTAGTCTTGGTTGGATTCTTTTTGGCAACTGCAGAGGGAGGATATCATGACTGTTGATATCCCCTCTCATTTCATGGAGTTTGTTGTAGGCAGTATGCCACGCATGGGGACACCCTGGACAGAAGTGGATGAGGTTCACGAATTACAAATTTCTTTAACATGTTAATCAAATCAAATTACATGACTAACACCAATTCTCTTCTTTTTTCATTCAGCTAATTTTGCCTGTCAACATCCACGACTACCATTGGATTGCCTACCAGGTTAATTTTACGGGTCGGGTGTGTAACAATGTATGACTTAAGTGTCGGCAGCACCTCAAGACAAACGATAGAGGAAGTGCTCAAGCCTTTGAGTCATTGCCTGCCCATATTGCTTCATCAGATACCTGCTTTCTGTGAGGCCCAGCCTGACGTCAGTTCTGATACTTCCCCATTCATCGTTGACCAGCTTGAAGATGGGGTTCCACAATAGGAACCAGGATCCGATTGGTGTGGGATATATGCGTGTAGGTTCATTGAGTTTTTGACATTTAATATATCTTTTGATATTTTTGACTCTCCACATACACCGTCATGGAGGAGGGACATTGCATATTTGATGTGGAAATACAAGGGCAAAGGTTCATAGTGTACGAGATGTATAATGTATATATGTATATACAGTTGACATAGTTATTTTGATTAAATTGAAATGAGACGTGTATGTGTTCTATTACATTGTCCATAGTTATAATATTTTTAAAAAATAATTTTCATTTAAATTCTTTTGTTTAAGAGTAATATATTTAATTTATCATTGAAAAATATAAATATAGAATTTATAAATAAATTGATAAACCCAAGATTGCTAATTGGGCCACTTTTACTTTATTTAAATATTTTCTCTTTGCTCGTGTCATTAAAGGACATTTCGTTCATTGATAGTCGGTGAAAATAGATATTAAAATGACAAGAAATTTATGGAAAACAAATATTCAAGTATATTCATAGGATATATATGTAGACTGTTATCCAAATATTAACTCAAGATTAAAAGAATACTCAAGATTAAAAGAGTAATTAACAACAACGAAATTAAAGATAACAATTGTTTAAAAATTATATAGTACCATGTAATACATGATCTTAAATATAAATAAATAGGTCAATTATACATAGTCTGGATGACCTACACTGTCTTCTAATAAAGCAGCTGCACAAACAAATAATGACACAAAAATATCAAGGTTGTGTTGCATGAGTAGAGGTTCTCGGTTTGTCTAGAGGCATAGGGTTTTGGCATGTTTATCTGTTGTGTCCATATTGTTTGCATCGCGAACACTTTCTCCTACAGACTGTCTCCCCAACAAAGGGTTGTTGTTTGGTATGGCGTCGACCATTAAGCTGTCTCTGTATAGGGGGTAAAACAATACGACTTGCAACCTCTTCAGGCAGGATATGGTCTTTCACCTCCCCCACTGGTAACACAGACTCTGTATATGCAAGTACCCAACTATTTCTTGAGTACCAGGGACTACAATATTTATGAAAATTTTTTACTCGTCTAACTCTACAAACCGCCAATGCATGAGGACATGGCAATTTATCTAGGTCAAACATGCGACATGTGCACGCTCTCACATGCATATCAACGACTACGCCGGGACCATTATCGTTCACCTCATACCTGTTGATGTCAATAGAAACCACTCACATATAACGGGATGTTTCCACTTTTTCCTTCATTGAAGTAGTAGCCCTGTCGGACAGGAACATTTCATTTTTTGATGCCAACTCATGACGTTTGTAAAACCAATCTTGCAGAGTTGCCCTAAAGAACTCATTCATTACAACAATGGGCAACCGTCGAGCATTAACAAACACTTTATTCATAGACTCCACAATATTGGTGGTCATGATATTATATCGTTTTCTTGGAAAGTCAGATTAGGCCTATTTATCGAATCCTATTTCCTTTAACTTGTTTGCCCCTTTAGGTGATAATGATTTAAACTTTAAAAAGTATCATAGAAATCTGAAGCACGATACACCTTTGCAGTAATGAAGAACAACTTTTGGAGTTTGTCATCGATTTTACAACTGGCCTTCAGATTTTGACAGATATGATGAATACAAAAACCTGGATAGCATTCGAAAATACTGTTTTAATGCCTTTTATTATACTCTTATGATGATCAAATACAAATACAAGATCTTTAACATGCCCTATTTGCTCATATGGCCTTCGTAGAAACCACTCCCACAATTGATCATTCTCTGAATCACCAACATCAAATGCCAAAGGAAAAATTTGTTCAGTGGCATCCATACACTGAGCGGTAAAAAGTGTACCTTTATACTTTTCTTTTAAAAATGTATCATCCACTGCTACAACTAGTCTAATTGTGGAGAGAAATTCAACCTTAGAAGCATTCAATATCATGAACCAATATACGAAATGGTTGTCATCATCCATCACAAGATTAGTGAGAGTACCAGGGTTGATTGCTTCTATCATGTAGTTATATTGAGGCAATAATACAAACGACTTGGTAGGATCTCCTAGTAATTGTGCTAGGGCAGACTTTCTCACTTTCCACACCTTATTGTATGAGATGTCAATTCCAAGATCATCTCAGAGATCTTCAATAATTTCCCTTGGACGGTAGATCCTTGAACAGTCTTAAATTTTTTTTTACAATGCGTCCAATGAAATGGGCCGATGCTTGCCTATGATCCAGGAGAATTTAAGTCCTCACAGGTGTGCAACTGCTCAAATTTTTTTACTTGCCACATATCATCAGCTTATTCTCTTTTTATCGTTCTTGCTTTAATCCTCCATTTACAATTTTTAAGCCGACATACCGCCTCAAACCTCTACTTCGTTGACCTTGAAACAATAAACTCGAAGTTCTTATTGGTTGCAACTAATGCCAACTTTGTACAAAGTTCCAACTTATTCATAAATACCTCACCAACTTGTATATGCAATACATCGTTGATGTACGAACTAGAATCGAAAAAACCCGTAGATGGATTTGCATCTACAATTAGTGGCAACCATCAAAATGTGTCTGACCCAATCTCTGCATTATAACATATGTTACGATTGATATTTGTAGATAATTGGGATGGAATGTGATTACAAGGTGGAGGTTCATTGTTACCCTTAGTAAAATGATTAAAAGGTGGAGGTTCATTGTTATCCTCAGCAAAATGATCATCTTCTATGCCATCTCCATGCATAAAATCATCGTCCTGTACAATGTCATCATCTATAAAATCACCATCATATGGCATACAACGTCCTATTACTGCTGCTTTATGTAACTCTTTATCAATGGCAGCCATACCATCAGGTAAATTATTGTAATCATTGATGAATTCTTCAATATTAGGCACCTTGCTTATATCATTCACCAATGGGATACAAGGCAGTGGCGAGGTTGTCTCATTGTCTTCTGTAAAATGGGATGAAGAAGTTATAGGCATTGAATCAATTCTTTGATTACAAGCACTGTGAGATTGAAACGACAGTTTCATCAATACATCTTTATCCCAGGAAACCTTTTTCTGAGCCCCAATAATTGGACCAACTTTTTTCTCCACTGTCATCATGAGAGGAACAAATTTATCAACCATACGACTAATAGAAATGAAAAAACGAATATCTTTATCATTTTGTAGACACATAAGGGGGAAAGCTTTTGAGTTGACGTATAGAAATCTAGTTAACAAAGCCATTGCATACTTTGTCTGATCAAACCCTAGTTCCATATGTAATAAATCTATAAATTGCTTAAATCCGATATCCTTTAAGACTAGTAACCCCCTAATTTCACCACCAACATACTCAACGTCACCATTCGCTTGCATTTCCCAATGTCCACCATAGTGGACAATGATGGAAGTTGCCATTATCTTGTCATCAAAAATTTAATTTAGTTAGTTAGCAATTTAACTACACTAATAATAAACTTCATATATAATAATATAAACAAACTAGAAAATAGACAGCCAGGCCCCTGGAAAGGTCTCTAAATAAAAGGATGCACAAAAAAAAGTCATTTCTACCAATCTCCCCAACGACATAGACTTCTAACCAATTCCCTGACATTTAGACTGTCAATATACCACGGTTTAAACTGTTTTTGGAATCCAGACCATGATACATTCACGGTTTTAGTCCCCTTTATCAAACAGACCGTGGCATATATTCCTACTAGAATCCAAACTGTGGAGGTCCAAAACTAGAACCGTGATACTCTTATATACCATTGCTGGAATAAATTGTGGAGGTCGAGAACAGGACCGTGGCGGTCCAAAATCAAAACTGTGGAAGTCGAGGACTATGATTGTGGAGGTCCAAAATCATGAATGTGGAGGCCTAGGGTAAGGACCGTGGAGGTCGAGGACTAGGATCGTAGAGGTCGATTAACCCACTATGATATCTTTTTCCTCTCCCCCCCTGACGATCATTACAGTCTTATACTACGACTGTGAAACTCTTATACCATCCCACACGGTTGTTATTATGACTTTCTTCTTCTTTCCCGACTTCACCTGCTGCTTCTTCTTCTTCTTCTTCCAGACAACACCCAGAAACGAAAGCAAACCAGAAACCATCCTAAACCAACAAACACACCATCCTCTCTACCCCTGACAACAACAACCACAAAAATCAGTAAAGGGTTAGAAAAAGAGGGAAACTCACTGAATTAAACGACGGAAAATGTTTGGTTGAACGGCAGGCGGCTGAACGGCAGTTGATGTCGCGAGAAAAAGAGAGAGTAATGAGAGTGTTTTTGGGTTTTTTGAATACGAAGGATATGGGGATATAATCGGTAGAAACACAAATATATTGTAACTTTGGCTAGGCTGGTGAGAGAGTCAGTGGAGGGAGGCTATTTTTCAATTTAGCCCCCTCCAAGTGGTTATTTTGACAAATTTCCCTTATTACTATTATTAGTACTATATAATATAATCTAAAAACCACCTCTTTACATTGCATTATTCAATATCATGCTTGTCAATGAGTTATACTTTGTATTACCTAATACAATAAAAGTTGAAATCAAACACACAGGGCCTTAATCATTTTGAAAAGAGAAATAATGAACATGATAAAAAAAAAGACTAAAAATTAAGATAAAGATATTGTTTTATGTTTGAAATTTTAAATCGAGACGGAAATTTTTAAAAATATATTGTTAATGCCAAAAATTTATCACCAATTAGATTGCACACACGTAGATGCATTAACGGGTGAAAGGAATATTGGCCCTTGGTTGGTTGTTTTTGGTTTCTTGATCTCGGTGTCTTGGTCTTGACTGAGATCGATATCTTGGTGGAGGCAACTCGGTTTCTCAAGGAATGTAGGTTCACAACTCTTAAGGAAGTTTGTTGTTGATGAGATTATTCCAAGTCTCGAGACAACCTGCAAGATCTTTAGGAGAGTTGTTTGGACAGATAAATGGGTTTTATAGTTTCTTTGACAACCCGACAAACTTTGATTTGGCAGTTGGGACAATGAAAAGTGCTTTTAGCTAATTAAAATTGCTTGTCTCTATTCATTTTCTCCTTCCTTTTCACCTACTCTACTATTAAAAAAGAAATGGTGGTATTTTATGCAGCTTAAACCTTCTTTGAGAGAATATGCAACATAAGAAATGGTGAGGGAGCTAAGTGTTTAATTGACGATAACCCTTCAACGCCTTAAGTTAGCAAATGAAGGTTTTAAGCAAGTAAAACCTTATGTTTTCCAAGAGTGTGTTTGCTAATCGGGTTGTTGGAGTTTTGATTCATGTTTTGCTGGTTTCAAGAGTAATAAATGAGCTGCATTGAAGGTTCTCTTAGTTACCATTTATCTGGGTGAAGATGGGGTTTGAAAGAGGTTGTTGGCTAGAAAGTAACGGAGATGATGACAAATAATTTGATTGGGGTGGCAACCCTTGCCTTTTCCCTTCTGTTTATGTAGGGGGCAAGGGAATATTACCTCCTTTCAGTCATTTGTTTTCACCTTTCTTCATGAATAGAGGAAAAAGAAAATCAATCAAAGTTTTCTCTAAAGTTGATTTTTGTACCTACCTCCCTTTGAGTTATAAAACTCCTTTTATACGTGTATCTGGGCCAATGATGTCAGCCCTAGCTCTCTGCATACTCACTTGAGGATATCGAGGTTAGGATTAGTATTGTTTTGGGATCAGCAGTTTGCTTTTACTTAGGTGGGAATTTGGTTACTTTTTAGCACTCTTTTTCTTATCTAGAAAGTTGCCCGTCTCGGTGGTGTGTCTCATATTATGGAGCTTGATGCCGATCCCGGTGGTTGGGGCAAGCATTTCCAAATGTCTTGAGTTCATTTCAACATGACTATAGATTTGCAAGGATTCGAGGAAGGTACTTCGAGCTTTCCATATGAAAGCTAAAAATGCCATCCACATTACCTTTTTAGTCATAAGTGCAAGGCATAAAGGCTTATGGCTACTTATTCTGTTGGCATTATTCAACTAAACGCAACTCGTATCCCTGAACTCTTCATCCATGGCGAAATGGCAAGTCCTCTCTCTGCGGTTTCTGCCACTTGGTTCCTCAAGGATTAACTACCGACTCAGGCATCAAATGAACTTCACACTCTTTTGCTTTTTTAAAACTCTACAAACTTTAGAATTAATTGCGAGAATTAAAGCTGCCCCCGAGTAAAGACTCGTTTCGTGTATTTGCAGTTTGTGATGGGACGTTCAACAAGCCATCTCGTATTTCACGACGTTGCCACCTGACCTCGCAAAGGGGCTATAATAAATGAAATCAATATGCAACTATCATTCTTGATTGTCCTCATTAATGCTTAGGGACGCGTGGGTGACATTGAATGGTCGCATGTATTGTCGATGATGAAGAGGCGACGATTCAAATTGGTTCCCTTTTACATGCTTACAACATAAGAGGAAACCATAGTTTCCTTACCTTTATTAGTCAATCTCTTTCCATCAAAGTTCCACGAGAAATGGCTCCCAAGCATCGCCATTTAGGTTTTTTGTTTCTTATATATTGCATCCTTTACCCAATTCCCCTGAGATGCTGAGCTGTGAATAGGGGAGAACGTGTGCGAGCTGGCAGTGAAGGATCTTCATTTGGCTTCCCTGTTGATTTGGAGCTACTTTACCAATCCATAGTCGGACGTAGAATACCTTGACAAAACTAGTCCTTCGCAGGGCGACTGTCACGACAAAGAGTGCTTAAGGGGTGCTGCCTCAAGCATGTGGAATACGACCTCACTTACTGCAATCATCCCTCCGGCGAGGCTCTGAGGGCTTTGAAGGAATATTAGATCCAGAAGAGGTATCCTAGAGGAGCAGCCTCAAAACGCACACTGGGAGTTTTACAAAGGGCACCCCAGAAAGGGCCAAAGAACCAACTTGACCTTCGTTTCTTTTTTTCTTTTTTTACGGTGTCGAGGAATCCCTAGATACCGATCTTGAAGTCCCATCTTTGCTATTAGAAAACAAACTTCTTGTGGATATATTCGTTTTACATGATTTCCCTGAATCAATGCACCTATTTTGTAGAATTCACACTTAAAATTTATTTCATATTTCATTTTTGCCTTTATTCTAACAAAGCTAGCTTACTTGGATTGCATGCAACGACTTTTCATCGCGATGTTTCAATTTGCCAAATGATTAGATCGAGATTCATCCTTTCTCAATTTTTCTCAATGCAACTCGGTGGTTCCCAGTCGACCAACGAGTCACTGTCTGCTCGGTTCTGGGTTTACCATTTATATTCTGTTCTCTCCTTTAAATTATTGACGCTCCCAAGCGCTGGTAGCTGTGCACGTCGTTCAGCTAAAGAGTCGCTTTTAATTCGTTGCACCTCTCCAACTTCGTGGATAGGTATACATGTATATATAAATGCGGGGAGAAATTCTCCTACATGTCACCTCAAAATCTTAGTTTGCGATTGTCACTGAGAAGGTACAATCCTCATCGTCTGTGCCTTCCTAGTAATAAGCGGATGTCTGGTCTCGATGACTTGTAATATTTTCTCTCGTACTTAGCTGAAAATTTCATTTAATAGGCTGAACGCTTCTTTTTTGCTAGCCTTTTGTGACTTCTCCATTTTACGTGTCGATTGTTATCATAGCAATCTTTACTGTTAAAGAACTAAATTTCTATGCAAACAATAAATACTAACTGATCGAGATAGACCTCTATACTTGACTGATCTTGTTAACCAACCATCTAAGAAATCTTGGTCTCGTTGTTATCCTTCACAGGCGACGCTTGCGAATCACTATGTGTAGTTAGCGATTCATTAATTAGATTAATTGCCTTTCATTAATGGACCTTTTGTTGGGAAAAGTACACCTCTTTGGTATAATCACCAAAGTAACAATTGCGGATCAAATCTTTTTCCCTTTCCTTTGTGNAATTAAATGAGCTAGCAAACCAAATAATTTTAAAATATCAAACACAATAAAGAAATTTCAGCCACCATCCACAAAAATAATAACACCGAATTTTAACGTGG